>JAFVLL020022837.1:0-25128 GCA_021397915.2 Tor tambroides | reverse complement strand
GGAAGGAAAGTAGCTTTGCAGGTAAGGAAAGACCTGAATCTCTCATGGTTGGGGGTTGGGGGAGGGTGTGTTTGCACAACAAAAGCAGGAGAACAATGGAGCTGAAGGCCTGTGAAAATCTCAGCGGGGTGCTAGGAGGTGTTAGGGTCAGGGGAATTTACGCAAATTTGCGCAGGGCTAGTAAATCTAGTAGTAGGGACTTGCACCAGGGAAAAAAAGGCTCAGTAATTCTAGTGTTAAATGTTCCCCCCATTATGCAATAAAAATGTGCAATAACCTTATATTTATTTGTTACCACCTCCATCCTAGTACATCCCTGCATCTCTTTCTATTCTATTCCATTCTATCTTCTAGAGCACAACTGTACATACAATTTATTTATTTTTCAGTTAATTTCTTTTCCATTTTTTCCTCTATTTATATTTGCATATGTGTATTTTTTTTTTTTTTTTATTCTCATCTTATTTTTATTGTCTGAGTGTTGCTGTTGTCTCTGTGAACTGGAAGCTTATGACACTAAAACAAATTTCTTGTATGCACAAGCATACTTGGCAATAAAGCTCTTTCTGATTCTGATTCTGATTCTGTCATGTTGGTCATTCCCCAAATTGGCCATTCCCTGAATACTGGCCTTAGCTACATAAGCATCCTATATTGCCATAACACTTGTCAAGAATATTAATTTTCCTCGTTCCACATTTCACATATTGAAAAAAACCCCGATAAAGATCTCTCCAATCCACACTGATT
This sequence comes from Tor tambroides, assembly GCA_021397915.2. Classification (NCBI taxonomy): domain Eukaryota; kingdom Metazoa; phylum Chordata; class Actinopteri; order Cypriniformes; family Cyprinidae; genus Tor; species Tor tambroides. Next base: position 24,378 of record JAFVLL020022837.1, on the reverse strand, counting down.
AAAGTTACCAAGAATCAATAAAGGTGCATCAGGCTTATTTTGTAAGTACTTGTAAGTACTTCTGCAATTTGATTTGCTGCTCTATTCACATCCCCACTAAGTGGAATATACATTGCATAAATAAATATGTTGGTAAATTCCATTGGCAATTAATACGGCAGCAGTGTAACACACAGTAGTTCAAGATCATGATTACATATGCTTTCTTTTATCGCAAAGTTATGACACCAGCTTTCATTAATATAAATATAAAGGGTGTGCAGTTTGAGTATCACTGGTGGCAGAGGTAGTTTGGAGGCTCTCTGGACACGTTGCCTGACGCCGCTTCTCTTACTCTGCTTCCTAACCCAACAGGGAACGGGCCTTGGTTGCCACAATAGCTCTTTGGGTAGATCCCTCACTAGACTGGTGGATGGTAGCCTGCCACAGCTCCGCAAATCCAAAAGCTTCGACATACTGTATATTAGCTGTCTGTTATCCACAAGCCTGTTCATAACAACTTGCACAACACAGCTAGTCAAAATTAACCACCCCATGGCAAACAGTTTCTTATTTATTAGTCTACTCAGTCCACTCATATGCGACCAGCTGCTCCAGCCAGCGCACACACATAGTAGTTTAAATGTCAAATGCACTAACAAAAAACTAAACATTAGCAAATATGAAAGGTATGATAGAGACAAACAGGTAGAATGCGGCAAGAACCATCCTCCATGTCGCCTGCAGGGCAGCGCCATCTTGGAAAATACCCTTCTTGTATCAGCCTGGCTCAAAGAACAAGGCTGATGCTCTCTCTCATCTTTTTGGGGTTTCCAGAAAGGAGGCAGATCTTGAAACAGTGATTCTGGTAGCCATCCATGGCCCATGATGTCAGGCAGTTTGTGTTGGCTTGTTCGGTAGGCTCCCTGAATAAGACATCTCATCAGTCTCCCGTTGGTCTGTTACAACTCTTGCTCATTCCCTCTTGTCCGTGGTCACACTTAGGTGTTGATTTTGTCACTCATCTACCCCCATCGAGAGGCAATACCATGATTTTGATGGTGGTGGATCGCTTCTCGAAGGCTGCCCACTTTATCCCTTTTGGCAAAGCTCCCTTCTTTCAATAAGAGTGATGGTAGACCATGTCTTCCTGATCCATGGCCTTCCGGTGGATGTAGTCTCTGACAGAGGGCCCTAGTTTGTCTCCCGATTTTGGAAAGAGTTCTGTAAACAGATTGGGGCCTCAACGAGTCTACATGTATGTCCCCATTTCAGTGCTCTGCTGGTTATCAGCCCCCTCTCTTCCCTGCTTAGGAGCCCGAAGCTGCAGTCCCATCAGCCTTGGCCTTTGTCCAAATTGCCCTGTGTTTTGTCCTCACCTAACCTTGTTGTTTGTTCCCCAGCCCTCGTCTAGTGGATGGTGCTCCGGTATACACCAAGAGAACACTACTGGACATTAGACACCGTGGCTGGGGTTTCCAATATCTTGTGTACTGGGAGGGCTGACAAGGTGAGCCCCTATGTTTGTGCCTGTGCTTCTATCTGACAGTATGGGCCATAAAAGCCTGATGTATCAATTGTGATACAAATCATGAAACAATTTTTATTTAATTTTTTTTTAAATATTTTGTTTAAAGATTCAAGAAACTGTTGCATTTAAAAACCATATTTTTCTGACTATTCTTTCAAATGTCAGCTTTTACATTCTTTTTTGCTTTATTGATTGTTGTGACTGATTAATCGATATGCATTTCCGTTCTTTCATTATTGCACATATTATAGTTTATTTCAGTGTTTCCCAATTCCAGTACTCACGCAAATCCATGAATGAATGTTCCAAAGTGAAGTAAACTTCAACAGATTTCCCGTGCTCAGGGAGTAAGGAGCAATGAACACTGTGCTGGGACCATGTCATGCATGGAGCGTTCTTCTGACGAGCTGATGATCTGAATCAGGTATGTTAAATAAGAGAGACAGGTATAATTCTGCTTCATCTCCTGGTTGTCATTTATAGTCTGACTAAACTGCAAAGACTGACAAAAGGATATTTATTTATTTTTAATATGTTAGTCTGATTAATTTAATAAAAGTATAAATAAATTAAACAAACAAACAAAAAAAACAATAGAGGAAAAAATAAAAAATTTTACAGCCAAATCCACTTATGTAAAGCAGGGCTGGATAGATATAAAACCAGATAAAATTATCATGAATGAAGACTAGTTTGCCTGGGTGTGTGGCCTGGAAGAAATTTATTTGCATGTGAAATTTACGAATGCAATTGCTGATGTCACTGCAAGACCTACAAGTCTCATTCCAGTACTGATTCAGCTAGAAACTGGAAAGATGAGAGTGTCCATCCCAGTCAACACATGAGATCATGCGATGATCACAGTGACATCACACGATCCTCATACTGTGATTCTCACCATGTGAGTAGTATGTGAGCTCATTGTGAGTTCAAACGATCCTCATACTGTGATCCTCACCATGTGAGTAGTATGTGAGCTCATTGTGAGTTCAAACTATCCTCGTACTGTGATCCTCACCGTGTGAGTAACATGTGAGCCCACTGTGAGTTTAAAATTGAGCAGGTTGAGAGGAGGCAGTTCAAATATCGGTCACTGGGGATAAGATCATCAACATCTTGGATAAGATTACTAAAAGTTTCGCACCTACAGCACACATTACATACATTGATGCAGAAATGCAGATATGTTCTACATGTCTTAAGTATATAGAGAGATAAACCTTATAAACTCATTGATTTTTTGTAACAACTTAAAATATAATTTGCATATACAATAAACTATAGTATAATTAATTTACATCTCTCTACATAAAGGATTTTGCAGGTTTTAATAAAATGTTATTTAATAACATTAGTAAGCTATATAAGCATATTTCCAGTATGTGCCTCAGGCTTGCAAAGTATCGTAAACTCCTTCATGAGCATCAACGGTAATCCTCGGCAAACTTCGACACTTCAACAGTCAGCAAACTTTGGCTGTGCGTCTTGCTTCATCAGCCCGGAACTAAAGTTCAATTCAGTTTGGTTACTTCCTATGAACAGGCTCAAAGAACAATTTGTTCAGAAATCGAACATCAAATTTGAAGCAAAAGCAATAATTAAAGCATATATCGTTAAGGAGTGGCAACAAAAATGGGATACGGGAAACACAGGATGTCATCTTTATAAAATAAAGCGAGAAGTAGGATTAGTGAGGATATCAAAAAGAAGCACCAAAGAGGAAAATATTTTATCAAGATTAAGGGTTGGTCACATGTTGAATAAAACTTTAAAATGAATAAATAAACATCCAACAGGATTATGTGAGCAGTGTAGAGTGTTGCACACTTGAAATCCGAGACCATAGACAAGCGTAATGAAATGAAGATCAGGTTCATCTTTAATAAACAAAACAAGTGAAAACAAAACAGAGCACAAACATGGCACATCTCTCTTTCTTGCTCACCGCAGAATGTTCAGGACCCCGAAACTTTTTCTAGCTGCCCCACTTGCTCCTGATAGTGCTATGTGTTTTTCACAATGCCCTTGAATCAAAATAAATGAATAGTTGTAAATAAAATAACAGTAAATAAAACAAAACCTGACATGCATCTCTACTTTTTTTAAGGGGTGGGGGTACACAAATTATAATCAGGATTTCTATGTTTGCCACAAGAGGAGTGAGTGTTTGTCAAAAGTATTTTAATGAAAGAGGAACAATGAAGAAGGAACTTAGAAAAGGTGGGAGTGGAAGGAATAAAGCTAAAAAAAGTATAATCACTTATGGATTAGAGAGCTTATTTCTTTATCTCAAAAGTACAGCACTGATAAAGAGAATGTAGGGATTTTTTTATGAAATGGGTAAACTTTGGTCCACACTCCAACACTCAAGGTGGCGATAATGCACCTTAACGCTGGTGCTACCCACCATAAAACAGAAAAAGAAGAGATAGAAGAAAACATCACTATTATGATGTACATTTGTGTTAGGGACTGTTGACCGTGGAATTGTTACACTGGAGAAATGGTGAGTGGTTTCTTTAATTGCTATTCACATACGCTGATATGATATTATAATGCCAATATGCACTGTGGCCTGGCCCCATGTTAGCAAATTAGCCAGGTACACGTGTTAGACAGGTACATGTGAACCAGCCATCTTGCCAGCTGAGATGTAGAATTAGTTAAGCCAGGAACACACTACACAACTGTAAGGCTGATTATGAATGTAATTTGATACTTAAAACTGATCACACCCAAATGCGTCAGAGTCAGTTGCATTCAGTCGGTGTTTACAGTCAGCATTTAAAATCATAAGTGTGTTCAGTTCAGTCTTAGAATGTTTCAGCTAGTCGTTAAGTGTGTCCCTGGCTTTAGGTTGCATATCAGTATTTATGATTTGTTATACTTCCCATATCAGATCATTACTAGACTACATTACTAACTCGGGATCATATTTCAGTAACTATACAAGCATGTTTTGTGGAAGCATGGATGCATGATTTGTTTCATAATAGTTAGTTTCACCTGTTAGGTTGTTAGCAACTGATTGCAATGACATTGTTCTCTGTGTTTCAGAATGTGTCAAGTCTTTCCAAGGGGACAAAGAAATAAAAGTTAAGAATCGAAAAGGAGTCACCAAAACAACACCAGAAGCAGAATGTATCTGTCAAATTGAAATGCTTGTCAAATGCCAAAACCAAACTGAAAATAAATCAAAATAAACAAGGAAACTGAAGTGTAGAAATACTTTAAAGGAAATAAAAGATGAAACTCTACATGTTTGCGATATTACTGACCAATATTAGAGAACTTTTAGATCACAATTAACTCACACTAAACTAACAGGAGTTTAACACAATGATATGACAGTGGTCTCACATGTTGAGCTTACAATATGAACACACAGTGAGTGTGCAGTGACCTCACACTGACCACAGTATGAGCCCACAGTGAGTGTGCTGTGATCTCACACTGACCACAGTGAGTGTGCTGTGACCTCACACTGACCACAGTATGAGTACACAGTGAGTGTGCAGTGACCTCACACTGACCACAGTATGAGCACACAGTGAGTGCGCAGTGACCTCACACTGACCACAGTATGAGCCCACAGTGAGTGCGCAGTGACCTCACACTGACCACAGTATGAGCCCACAGTGAGTGCGCAGTGACCTCACACTGACCACAGTATGAGCACACAGTGAGTGCGCAGTGACCTCACACTGACCACAGTATGAGCACACAGTGAGTGCACTGTGACCTCACACTGACCACAGTGTGAGCGCACAGTGAGTGCGCAGTAACCTCACACTGACCACAGTATGAGCCCGCAGTGAGTGCGCAATGACCTCACACTGACCACAGCATGAGCCGCAGTGAGTGCGCAATGACCTCACACTGACCACAGTATGAGCCCACAGTGAGTGCGCTGTGACCTCACACTGACCACAGTATGAGCACACAGTGAGTGTGCAGTGACCTCACACTGACCACAGTATGAGCACACAGTGAGTGTGCAGTGACCTCACACTGACCACAGTATGAGCACACAGTGAGTGTGCAGTGACCTCACAGTGATCACAGTATGAGCGCACAGTGAGTGCGCTGTGACCTCACACTGACCACAGTATGAGCACACAGTGAGTGCGCTGTGTGGTTACACTTTTAGCTCACTGTGACACACACATTGTGACCACACCATGAGAATCAAATTGTTGACTAGTGTTATTTTTAAAGGTTCTAATGCTTTTAAAGCTTCTAATGCTTTTCGTCATTGATTGCATTAAACTGTCAAATAATAACTGACTCAGCTGCTGGAAAGTTGTCATTTATGTTTGAAAGTTTTCCCCAAACTTTGAAATGGTCATAAATATTAATGTTGTTTCAACATCAAGTTGGTACATGTGATGGCAATGTTATTTTATGTTGACAGTTCAGTTGTATTTTCAATGTTTCAACAAAAGTGATTTAGAACAACATTAACACTGATTAAAAGATATTACCAATTCAAATTTTTTTTTTTCTGTTGAAATCTTAACTTTGTTTCAACATTAATTGCAGATGCAAAAGTGATGTTGAACCAATGTCACTTCATGATGTTGATTCAATGACATTTTCATTGAGTTTCTGTTGAAATCTCAACTTTGTTTCAACATTAATTGCGGGTGCAAAAGTGATATGGATGCATCAACTTTGACCTAACATTTTTTCAATGGTTGTTTGCTATCTGGGGTATGATTAGCTTATGTCTTCACTAATCATGAGTTCATGTTGAAGTAGTATTAATTCTGGTGTTAGTACATGATTATTCATGTACCATTATTGTAAAATGTTACCACAAAAAGTGACCACTTTATTCACTTTATAACTAACAACAGGAATATTAATAAACATGGGTCTTATCTAGGGTTGGGAATCGAAAATCAGTTCCAATTCCAGAATTGGATACTTGTTGTAAAATTGAAATTTCAATTCCACCTATCAATTCCTGTGTGCACATCTTTTTTTTTTTAGGTGGCGAAAAGGGGCTTTTAAAAATGTATTTGTCTTTGAATCATTAATTGAAGAGATTCATTCAGAAACACTGATTCATCCAGTAATGAAACAAGTAAATCTTGAGTGAGTCATTGAATCATTCCATTCATAAATTCCATGAGGTTTTGTTTACCTGTGTAATATTTTTTCTTTAGAATTGTGAGAGAACTACAACCTCCGATTAAAAAAAAAAAGTTTTAGAGTCTCAGTTTATCTAGAATCGTGTGGCTCTATTTTGCACACAAACAGCTCTTAATCAAGTCCAGTTTTTATGTAGCCGGCTGATTTTTGTTCATGGTATTCATCCGCAATTAAATGTTTTGCAAAAAGAGACACAGAATGAATATATTTAATATCTAAATATTTGAATTTTTTTAACTACATTGGAATCAAAACTGGGAATCGATAAGAATTGGAATTGGAATTGGAACTGATAAAATTTAAATGATACCCAACCCTAGTCTTGTCCAATTTACATATTGGGTCTAATCCAATTTACATATTAGGCCTAATACAATTTACATATTGGGTCTCATCCAGTTTACATACACATCTTATCCAATTTACATACACAAATTTCTGCTGTAACTACAAAAAGCAAAAGTCTTACATTTGCATACTCTGTATTTGCTTTAAATATTCCAAGTAGCTGGAAAAGGACATATTTTGTGTTTTTCAGTTGGGCCTGTCTCTCTCTAACAAATTATACAGCATGATCCAATCTTTTTTCTCTCAGGTAATTTATTTTTCTGTTAAGTTAATGAATGAGGCATATTGAGTTACTGTACTCTCAGGAACTGCTGACAATAGCAAACTTTTCTTTTCTTTTACTTTTCTTGCCTACTCTTTAATGATCTAATTTTTTTGTATAATGCATGATACTTTATAATCTTTAGTCTTTGTGATCTTTAGCTGATGCAATTTTATTGATTTTATTGGCACAATAATAATCAGAAGTGTTACTCACTGAATTTGAATTTGAATATTACTCTGCAATATGCAGTAGGATATACATATGAAAGATGTTGCATTATTTGTCTACCAGATAATACCTGAATGACAAGATGAATGCAGTGTCTTAAAATCCTGTAAAAGCTATAAGGATATTCAATGAAAATAGTTTGCAGTGTTTTACAAATAACTGATACATATGCATAAAAAACCATGTTTCTTTATGCACGCCAAGTCACGATGGCTGGTGTTGTTCATTGGTCAGGCATCGACCAATAAAATATCTTCATTCGCACCCAGCCCCACCCCCAGCTCTGTTCTCTCACATCTGCATATACAAGTGCACAAGTGAGTTTTGCAACAGGAATACCGCAAAAAGGAGTAGCAAAAGTCAAAGCGCTAGGATTTGAAGTTGTACTGCCAGATCTGAGAGGTTGTATGTGCGGACTTGACGTTGTACAGCGAAACTGAAGTAAAGTGCAAAAGTAAATATGTAGTACACATTTGTGTCATTTTCCTTATGTGAATGTCATTCTACACATTTGGAACTATTAATCTGCAACTTCGACTTCAAAACACGGCTGTTTTGATCATTGCCCGTGTGTGCAAATCAAAAGATTCAGCTTTTCACATCAGAGCTGAGAGTGTAAGTTTCAACTTACAAATACGAATGTTAACATGACAAGTTCTCACATTCAGATCAAGCTCTCGAGTTTTGTTACTGATTTACCATCATACGCATCAGCTGATAGTCAGCTGTTCCTGACCTGTACCAATCCAGTCTTGACACCTATCACAGCGGCCCATTTAAATTCCCATTCTTTCAGCATCTCTTCTATCACATTGTTGCTCGCAAATTAAACTCCCTCCTTCAACCCCAACTCCACCTAACTGAACCTGTAATCTAATCTGACTTTTGTTTCTTTTCCATATACAGTTCACTTCATTGCAAGTATTCTCTATCATGTATTTTGTATTTTCTACAACTCATGTAAATTGTGAATTGTAATTATGCATGCATATACTGGATCTATTCTGTACCTCAGGGGGGTTGACTTGCTGCTCTCCCCGCTCCGTCCAAGCATGGCTGCATGGACAGGCGTGTGAAGTTTTGCCCAGAACAGAATGATACCGCCAACACTAACTGTATGCAGTATAATTGTAATAAATATACTTTGACAAAACAGGTCCTGACTGAAATACAATAAAAATGTCACAAAAGTCAACCCCTCTGGAAATGATTGTATAATTTGCATAATTATTGTAAAAATATGCCATTGCATAAATTCCCCCTTGATGATGATGTTTGCACTTTTACTTATTACTCTCACCCAGGGAGAGTTACTTATATTGTTCATTAAATATAAATAATAGTAGTAAAAATGGTAACATAAGATGAATATAACAAATAATGAAAACATAATATTAAAAACAAATTAGCAATAAGGACATTCTACAAATGTATTCGGTTGAATCTCAATGAATGTAAACATATTGGCTCCATTTCGAAAAATCAAATAAAATTATTTTCTCTGTGCCACTGCTGTCATAGTGCATTTTGCCTTTGTAGCCCAATTGGAGTTTCATAATTCTTGTACATTGTGTTACAATGTAAAAATGTTTAAAATTCAGCATGTCATATTTAAACATGAGAGTAACACTTCTGATTATTATTGTGCCAATAAAAACAATAAAATTGCATCAGATAAAGATCAGCTGGTCATGAGCGGGTTTAAGCTGGTCCTAAGCTGGTCCTGAGCAAAAGCTAGTTGCTTAGGACCAGCACATGACCAGCTTAAACCAGTTCAAACCAGCAGCCATGCTTCAAAACATACCTAACCTAACCTAATCTGCTGTTTTTTTTCAACAGGGATAGTGAGAATATGTTGCTTATACTCAAGGAAAAAAACACCTCAGTTTAATTCAGAGGTCCAAACTGAGCAAAAATAAAATGGCTTAAACCAGCTCAAACCAGCAGCCATGCTTCAAAACACTTAACCAGCATACGCTGGTTTTTTCAACAGCGATATCATACTACTGTATATGGGCGATACAATCCTAATGTATCAAATATAAAAAGATTATAATAAGTTATTGTTATGATCGCCAGCTGGAGTGCCCATGAACTCCATTAGAGGGCACTCCACCCTGGACTCTTGCTATTGTTTCCTGGACTTCATTTCCCATGTGTCCCTTGCCCCTCATGTGTTCATGTCATGTGCTACCCCTGTCTGTGTGTTATGTTCTGATTGGTTCCTAGTTTGCATGTGTCATGTTCTGATTGGTTCCCTGGTTACATGTGTCTTGTTCTCATTGGTTGGTTTTCTCATGTGTTCTCCTGGTCTGGTATAAAAGATGCCCTCACCCACTATTGGGGGCTGATTATTGAATAGCCATTTCCTAGTACCTAGTTCCCGTGTTTTCCTCTCCGTGTTTCCTAGTTTCCCTGAGTTTTGACCCTGGACTGTTTCCTAGTTTCTTGATCTTTTGCCGCCTGCCCTGACCCTCGCCTGTTTATTGGAATACTCTTTTGCATCTGCCTGGATTGTACTGTTTGCTGGTGTTTGACCCTGCCTGTTTTGACCACATCTGTAAATAAAGCCTTGCATTTGGATCCTCCATCTCCATTGTCACTCTCCCCACGTTACATTTATTATTGAGACTGATTTGTCAATGTACATTTCTGTTCTCTCATTATTGCACATATTATTGTTTATTTAGCTTTCATCTTCTGTAACGGTAACAACATTTCACTGACACTGGTCCAATTTTGCTCTTTAGTCTCCTGATTCTCGTTTATAGCTGGACTAAGCTGTAAAAGTTAATTGATGTTTATTGATGATCTGTGATTAATTATACAAAAGACATTAGAAGAAAAGAAAACTCTCGTAGCCACATTTACTTGCATGAAGCAGGGCTGGATAGACATAAAAAACTGGTGAAATTTTCATGAATGAAAACTAGTTGGCCTGGGCGTATAGCCTGGCTGAAATTTGTTTGCATGTGAAATTTCCACATGCAATCCACTTGATGAAGTCACTGCACTCATTCCAGTCTCATTTCAGCACTAATTCATAATCTCACTGGAAACATGAAAGCATCCATCATTCTCCTGATTGTCATCTGTGGACTGACTAAAGCTCTGATTAGGGAGCATTTCTATGTGAATATCAAAATGAACTGGACTGATGCTCGGAGTTACTGCAGGACATATTACACAGATCTGTCAACCATCACAAGCCAAGAAGAACAATACTTGCTTATACAGCTGGCAGGAGGAGATTACAGTTTTAAATGGATTGGCCTCCATCGGGCCATGACAAGCACTAGCAACTGGCTGTGGTCTGATGGAAATTCAGTTTCCTTCACTGACTGGGGCGAAGAACAGCCTGATAATAGAGATGGAAATCAGTACTGTGTTGCAGCTATAAACAGGTGGTTTGATTTTTACTGTACTATGCAATTAACTTTTTTCTGTAGTAAAACCAAATTTATCCTGGTGAAAGAAAAGAAAACTTGGGAGGAAGCTCAGCAGTACTGCAGGACTCATCACACTGATCTGGCCAGCATCACCACTGAGAGACAATTACAGCTGACAGAAATAGAGACAAGGGAATCTCAGACAGACAGTGTGTGGACAGGCCTGCATTACCTGGTTGGGGAATGGTTCTGGATCAACAATGAGCCTATGGGGGATCAAGTCTCACTGCCAGAGTGCCCAACTCATCCATGTCGTTGTGGAGCCCGTAACACAAAAACTGACAAATGGGAGAACAGAGACTGTGCTGAGAAGCTCAACTTCCTCTGCAACTGAACAGGAAGGTAATGAGGGATACAGATGCAATTCACATGCAATAAATAATAATAATAAAAATAAAAAGTTTATACAATAACTGCTCACTGATGATTTACTTTAAATTATTAATAAAAAGTAAATGAAAGAAGAAAATAAAAAGTAAAAAGGAATGAAATCACAATCAAGATCTAAAAATATAGATGATAGAAAGATCATGAATAGCGCACACTGCTTGCTTATTTATTTATTTATTTATTTATTTATTTATTTATTTCAGCAGAAGACTGGCCATGATAAAGAAGACTTTAAACTGGAACTGTTTAACTTACTGAATGTCTAAATGAAAATGTTGCATTAATATTATTAATTTTTAGATTTAATATTTAGTTTTTGAACTCAATTTAAAATATTTTATTTTAAATCTTTCTAGCTATTGAAAAAGGCCATTGTCTGACATACCTGATATATACTTTTTGAGTTGGCAGAAAAGTGTCACTTTATTTGCTTTTTAATTACCAATGGGAATATTACAATATAGATTGATTAGAGTTTCTCTTATTTAATTTACATACACAAATTACTGCTGTAGCTACAAAAGACAATATTTTATATTTGCATTCTTTGTATGTGCTTTAAATCGCAACATATGGTGTGTTTTTCAGCAGACCCTGCATCTCTCTAACAAATTATACATTTATTATACATTTATGTATAATGTTTGATGCTTTGAGCATTCCACCCCTATTTTGTGTTTATGCTATCTGCCTAAAGCACTAATTTTAGATCTTAATTTTTTGTTAATGAAATAAAGAATATGACAAATATCTCATCCTTGTGTCACGATCCGGTGTGCGTTGCAGGAGTATGAAAGACGTATGATCATATTCTAAGGTATTTTTTCTGACCTCATATAAAGCATGATATTTCATCTTATTTAAAAGTGTTGTAGCAAATTTGCTTAAAAGGGAATTGTATATAAATAATTACAATTAATTATGATTAATTACAATTATTTATATCGCTGACAGTAATAACCGTCGCAGAATTAAATTGCCATCAACTAATCTGTTCGTCCAGCGAACATTCAGTTTAAGTCTATATCAACTTCAAAGAAGATATTTTCTTGGCCACAGAAAATACTTTCCTATTAATGCATTAGAGCATGTAGCGAGGGTCAAAATCGTAAAGAGACATTTAATTTGCAAGGCAGAACCAGAAACTCATGTAATTTGTGCACACAACTTTTATTAACTAAACGCTAACACACATAACTAATCTAAACAAACAAACAAATAAACATACACTCACGGGTACATACAAAAGGGAGCTAAAGTGGATGAATGAAGCCATTAGAGAAACCAGAGAATGCAGTTATGGAAAGAGCCATTTAACCACCTGAGTAAAACCATCAGCGCCGTTTATAACGGGGTCTATAACTTATACTAAACCTCTGTTTCGTTTAGTTAAATGTTATACTTGCATTGCCTTGGTTGTGACGAGTGTCCGGAATGCAGTCTCAGATGAAAGTCTTAATGGTTTTCAAGGTTTTGGACTCCCGATCACGTTCTTCCGGGTTGAAGAGTGATGAATTCCAAAGATGTTCTGAGGTAGAAATGTTCTTCCAAAGGAGAGTGAAAAAGAGTTAAAAAAGAGATCTGAGGTCCAGGGAGCTTTGGTTGAATGGAAAGACAAGGCCACAAAGGCCTGGCACAAACTTATGGGTCCAGAAGAGTCCAATTTTACCTCCTCATCTTCTCAGAATCTAAAGATCTGCAGACTGCCTGGGGCGTCACTTACCTGAGATGCTTTATCTGCTATGGGGGTCACACCTCTTGGATGTCAAAGAGCCAATTGGAGTCCTGGACTTTTGGAGGGAAAGTTTTATGACTCTTTGTCTCTGGGCATGGTAATTTGCATAGAACTGGATTTGAAGTTGATATAAAAACTATTAAAGGTTCCTAGAACACTTGTATGTTGCATAGGTATCGACATATAATATACACTCTCAATTAGGTCATCTGAAGACGAATTGATAGAGACCAAACATGATACAGTTAAAGTGATATTAACTAGTCATCTATTATAAGCATGCATAAAACAGGATACAATACACAAGAACATATACAAGAAGAATTATAACATACACAATGACCTGACGGATATGTATGTTCATTCATAGAATGGTTTTCTATGAATTATAAAGGATGAATGTTCTGTTTTTAAGGGCCTGGGGTGGATTTCATAAGAGCCTGTTCTTACTGCACTCGCATCTCACATACCTTTGAGCAATAAAACAGTCTTATCAGATGGTTTCCCTGGTAACTGAGCCTTTAGGTGCTCTTTCCAGGAGAAGGGTCCAAAGACCCTCACAATTTGTGTGTGGAATGAGAGGGTTTCCTGAATTATTCATTAAATATAATGACTAAATGTGTGTCTGATTCATCCAAACGCTACAGTGTCACACTTGACAGTTAATGAGTAAACCTAACCAGAAAGTACAACATGCTCTGTTGCACCCTATTCCCGCAATTGGCGAACCTTTTGAACACCTCATCATTGACTGTGTGGGGCCGTTGCCAACTTTAAAGTCGGGTAGTAAATACTTGTTAACTATAATGTGTATAAATACCCATTTTCCTGCTGCTTACACTGCATATGCTCACTTCTCGCTCAGTAGTAAAAGCTCTATCACAATTTATATTTTTGGTGTTCCCGAAATTATCCAGAGTGACCAGGGTACTAAACTTACCTCCCATCTGTTTCAACAGGTTGTAAAACAACTGTGTGTTAAACATCATCTTGTTACGGCATATCATGCTCAAAATCAAGGTGTGCTAGAGAGGTTCCACCAGACATTAAAGTCTCTTTTACGGGCATACTGTGTACAGTTTGATCGAGATTGGGAGGAGGGATTACCCTGGCTGATGCTGGCGATGCGAGAGGTAATACAGGAGAGCACTGGGTTTAGTACCAGTGACCTTGTTTTTGGCCATAAAGTTTGTGGACTTCTGGCCATGCTCTAGAACTCTGTTAAAATAGCAGATTGTCCAAAAAATTTTGAGTCCTATGTCTATGGCATTAAACAATGATTGGTTTAAGCACAAGAGTTGGCTAAAGCTAAACTCGAGAAACAACAACAAGCGATGAAACACCTATATGATCTTACCGTTGAACAATGTTTTTGAACCCGGAGATCAAGTTTTGGTTTTGCGCCCTTTAGTTTGCGCTCCATTTAAAGCCAAATTTGATAGTCCATATGTTGTACAGCACAAAGTGAGTGACCTGAATTATGTGATCATCACCCCGGGTCGGAAAAAAATCCACTAAACTGTGTCACATTAATTTGCTGAAACCGTTCTATTAGAGTCAAACTGGTAAGATGAATGCAGTGAGTGCAAAATCATGTTTAGTCTGCTCTCCCTGCAGTATCAGTTGTTCACGGTAGTTCTAACATAGTGGGTGGGGAAAAAGAGGATATTGAGCCCGACGATTGTATTTTGCGTGGTCGGTTAAATAGTCATTAAAGAGACTAGACTTCATTCTTTCTCATTTACCTCCATTGCAATGTGCAGAATTAATTTCAGTATTAACAAGTTTTCCAAATTTGTTTGGTGACCTTCCTTCCCCTACAGATTGGATAGAGCATGACATTGACGTGGGGGAGGCTAAACCCATTAAGCAGTGTTTTTATCACATTTCCCCAGATAAACATGAGATTATGGAGGCAGAAATTAAGTACATGCAGGAAAATTACATTGCTCTACTGTCCTTTTCCAACTGGGCATCTCCCTGTCTTCTCGTTGGGAAAGCTGATGGGTCAGTGTGATTTTGCACTGATTTTCGTAAAGTTAACAGTGTAACTAAACCCAATTGTTTTGGGACTGTGTCAATCAGGTGGGTTAAACCAAATTTTTGAGCGAGTTTGACTTGCATGAAGGTTAATGGAAGGTGCCTTTAAATTAGCGAGCTCAGGACATTTCCTCATTTGTCACTCCAACTGGATCATACTCTTACGAAGTTATGAGTTTTGGGTTAAGAAATGCCCCAGCAATGTTTCAGCGGCATATGATCAGGGTAATTTCAGGACTTGATGGTTGTTCACTCTACTTGGATGATCTTGTTGTGTTTAGCAATAACTGGGAAACCCATAATAAACTTGTTAGTGCTGTGTTGAGGCATCTATCTGAGGCAAAGCTCACTACAAACCTGGCCAAATGTGAGTTTGCTAGGGCAACCGTGATGTACCTTGGGAAAATGGTCGGGAATGGTGAGGTTCATCCTGTACATGCTAAAATTCAGGCTATTCAAAAATTTCCTGTACCTGTAACCAAAAAGAACTGCTGAGGTTCTTGGGTTTAATGGGCTATTATTGCTCCTTTTGTCACAAATTTTCTCCTGTTGTAGCTCCCCTTACGAGAAGGGTCTGGCTGCAGACTTGCACTTGCACTCTCAGTACTTGCACTCTCAGACTTGCACTCTCAGACTTGCACTCTCAGACACCTGCGCTTCCGCGAGTGACGTCACTTGCAGTCTTTTTTATTTTGTTCTATTTATTGATTATTTTTTGATTATTTTTTGTTTGAAATCTTTCTAACATTTTGACAACAGTAGTTAAGGTGAAGTGAAGACAAGAATTAAGAAACTAAATTACAATGTCACTTGCCACTGCCGCTTAGCACTTTCCGCTACCTGTGACGTCATTGCATTCGACACAAATCAGTAGGTGCGTTGCCAATGGAGACAAGACACTGTGGTGGTTAAACGATTAAAACCAATTTAGTACAGTAACGAAGAGGGTCCTGCAAGTTATCTGTAGGAGAAAAAAGACAAGACCCGCAACCGTGGCTACAGAACAGCAGAATATGAATGCAATGCAATGTATTAAGATACATAAGTGCAATTAAAAGATCAAATTCGATGTATAGTTATTATTAAATATACTACAAGGCAAGCAGACGGCCATGAACACAATATGCAAACTTTCACTTTTCCTCCCATACAGCAAAACGCTTAATGTGGCATAATGGACTAAATTTAATATAATAATAATAATAATAAGAAGAAGAATAATAATAATAAGAATACGAATAAGGGACTTAAGGGTATTCTGTAGTCTTTGACTAAGATGATAAAGACAATTCATTAGCCTATAAGTCTTGTTGTTGACGCAAAGTATATACAGACCAGCAGATATGAACGTGCATTATGAAATGCATTAAGTGATATTAAAAGGATGCAATGCGTTAAATTGCACATTAAACGTTTTCCTCCCACAGAAAATCCTTTTAAATAAAACACGTAATATAGCTTAATGGACAAAGACAATGATATAAAAGAGCTGTAGACAGTTTATTCTATATGGAAAAATGCTTAACGTGAAACTTTGCGTGTTGTGTTTATTCTGGGCTCACCTGCTTGCCTGTACATATTAGTTATGTATATTTTAATAATGATGAGGAGCATATTGAGTTTGCTCTTTATCATCTTAGTCCATGATGCTACAGTACATTATCCCACGTTTTGCGGTATGGGAGGAAAATACTATATACATATTCATTATATTAACAAACTGTATATTAACACATTAAGCCATATTAACTGTTTACGGTTTTCTACGGGAGGAAAACGCTTAACGAGAGACTTTGCGCATTGCATTCATATTCTGCTGTTCTGTGGCCACGGATTTGCGGGTCTTGTCTTTTTCTCCTACAGATGACTTGCAGGACCCTGTACGTTATTGTACTAAATTAGTTTTAATCGTTTAACCACCACAGCGTCTTGTCTCCATTGGCAACGCACACGATTCGTGTCGAATGCAAGTGACGTCGCAGGTAGCGGAAAGTGCAAGTGGCAGTGGCAAGGGACAGTGTAATTTAGTTTCTTTTTTCTTGTCTTCACCACCTGGCTACTGTTGTAAAATGTTGAGAGATTCAAACAAAAAATAATCAATAAATAGAACAAAATAAAAAATAAAAAAGACTGCAAGTGACGTCACTCGCGGAAGCGTAGGTGTCTGAGAGTGCAAGTCTGAGAGTGCAAGTGCAAGTTTGCAGCCAGACCCTATTGCCCCTTACAGATCTTTTGAAAAGGTAAAGTTTGTCTGGTCTTCCAACTGTGCGGTAGCATTTGAAGATGTAAAATCCCTGTTATGTTCCTCTTCTGTGTTGGCTGCACCTTGCTTACCAGGTACACACTACTGTGTGTGTTTATGTGTGTGTGTGTGTGTGTGTGTGTGTATCTACTGTGTATACCAGTTTAAGTGGACCAGCGTACTCACTCGCTCTTGACTTGCTGTTTATAACAAGTCAAAGTTATGACTGTTTGAGGAAACTAACCAGTAGGCTATCTACAAAAACTATAGAAGCACCGATCATGATTTTTCATGGACAATTCCGATTGTGAGCAAATGAGCTGATTCCGATACCGACTGCTGATTATTTTCTTTAAGCAAGAGACAAGAAAGAGTGAAAGAGTATATGAACAAGCTGATTATTTGCTCTGTTACAGGCTGAACTGGCCTTAAAAAAAAAAAAAAAAAAAAAATCTGTAGCCATTCGAAATTAGAGGCAACCACTGCACAGTACAAACAAAGATGCTATATACATGTAGCATGAGCAGATTTGTTTATTTAAATTAGACTGTACAATTACAAGACTTAAAGTAAACACAGTGGTCTGACTTAAGCTTTGAGAAATTATGCTAATTCAAATGCAAATTCACTCTCTGCCAGCAGATGGCACTTATGGCACAGCTGCAATATAGCATTTCCTTGGTTATGGCTGTAAACAAATAAGCATTGCTGCACAGACTGCTTTAATGTGCATTATACAGACGTAAGATGAAAAGAAAATGCCATCTAAACTTTTCTGAAGACAGTTTCCTTCAGAGATACATTCTTACAAACCTCCACCCCAAATTCAATGTTTAGAATTTTCTTCTAATATTTCGACAATTGCAAACAATGAACCTGCTCTGCCTGTAACCTACAGTATTTTCTCTGCTGTTTTCTCCTCTGCATCTGTCTTTATCGTGTCCCGTCTCTGGCCTCTGTTAATGTCCTGTCGCTGTCCCTGCATGATGGGCCAAAGTATCGGCCCCAAAATGTGTCAGCCCACCAGGAAAACGCACTACAGTGTATATGCCAGATGGCCAGTCTGCCCCTGTTTCACTGCAAGTTGTATTCTGTAACTGTGTGACAAATAAAAATGTTGAATCTTGACTCTATAGGGCAGTAAATCCAAACAAAACCTGCTCATACTTCCTGTAAGATATCAATTACTCAGATACAGCTTTTCTGATGCTAATGCTTTATCAAAATTTTAGAGAAAGTGGTTCTAAATCAACTTCAGTCTTATTTGACTATCAATTCAATTTCTGAAAAAATTAAATCCGGTTTTAAATCCTGTCACAGTCCTGAGTCAGCTCTTTTAATAATGATATCTGGCTAATTACTGATTCTGGGCAGTCTATGACACTGGTTCTGTTAGACGTCATTTCTGACTTTGATTTAGTCGACCATACCATAATACTCTTGTTGCAGTGGTTTCGTTCATATCTCTCTAACAGGAGGTATGTTGTCAGTATTGGACACAAATCATCCTCTGAAATATATTTGAAGTGTAGAGTTCACCAGGGCTCAATTCTTGGTCTAGTACTGTTTTCCCTTTATATGCTTCCTCTAGGATCTATTTTTAACACATAGAGGGTCTCTTTTCATCTATATGCAGATGACACACAAATCTATATCCCCTTGAAGCATGATAACAAGCAGGCTCTAAAGCCTATTTTAGATTGTTTGGACCAACTAAAACTTTGGCTTGCAAGTAATTTCCTAAGCCTTAATGAGAGTACAACTGAATTTATATATATATATATATATATATATATATATATATATATATATATATATATATATATATATATATTAGTGCTGTCAAAATTAGCGTGTTAACGCAGGCGATTAATTTTTTCAGTTTAACGCGTTAAAATTATTTAACGCCGTTAACGCAGGGGCGGGGCCTAGGGTTGGCCACCCCACTCATAACTGCTAATTCTGTCTCTTTTTTCTTGACAAGAAGTGAATTTATTCAGTCGCAGAACGTCTTTAGGAGCACATCAAACAGGAGACGTTTCAGTTTCACTTTTACTTCAGCGTCAGGCGCGAGTCAAACGAGCGCGAAAACTGTACTGTGCTCGCAGCGCGTGCTCTTCAATACATGCACAAAGGTGCCGACGTGCGCATAGCCTGTATCATTTCATATCAAATCGCGAAAGAAACTACGAGCATGCAATGTTGTGATCAGTTAAGTCATGAAGTTACCAAAAAGGCGATTAAAGCTGCCATAAAACTGTGCATGCATGTAATATGTTATTTATATGTCGATTCAGCTCATTAGAAGAGACTGAAATGGGTCTGACCTGAAATGGGTCAGAAAAGGTGATGAGAGTTGAGAGAAAATATGATGCGTGTCAGATCCGCGTCACGTTCAGCAGAGGCAGCTCTTAAAATAATAGCAGCCAAAAACAACCTAATAACCAGCTGCTGTGATGTCTGTTCATCAAGAACAAAAGAAAAAAGAGGAAATCAATATCTTTTATAGTTTTAAGGATTCATCTGTATTTATTTTAGAACTTAGTGTTTGATAACTTTATTCAATTTCTGTATATTTCTGCTGAGGGGCACAGGTAGAAAAATATGACATTTATTATAATGGATTTATGTGAAGATTGTTTTAAGTTCACTTAAATTAGAAGTTGTTTTTAAAGTCTAATAAATGTTAAAATTGATAGCTCTTAATTATAATTTAAAGTTGAATGGCTATAGTCAATGGTTAAATATTAGGGAGAAACATTTTTATAGGGAAATCAGTATTAATTGATATCAGTGATCCATGGCCTTCAGTCATAAAAATAAAGATGCCATTAAACAAATATTCAAAATATACTGTCTTTATGTTGTTTGAACATTAATTCAAAGATTGAATGTTAAATTATTACAATATAAAAGTATATTTAAAAACTTTAATGTTAGGTGGGATTAATCCCGATTAATCTCGATTAATTTCAGAAAAATGTGTGATTAATTATTTTTTTAATCGATTCGATTGACAGCACTAATATATATATATATATATATATATATATATATATATATTTGTTTTGTTTGTTTGTTTTGTTTTTGTTTTGATCTAATGAGCACTGTGTACATGATTTCGAATACACAACTGCCTCGACTTTATCTATTTTTAAGTCTACTCTTAAAACTTATACTTTTTCTTTGGCATTTAATATTTCTTGACTTGCTGTGTAATGATTTTCTGTTTTGATGAACCTCCCCCATTTTACAGTTTTTTGTTTTATTGTTTATAATCTTGTTTATCTGTTTTCTTTTGTATACTTTGCGCAGCACTTTGGTCACATCACAGTACGTCGGTTGTTTTAAAATGTGCTATATGAATAAACATTTATTGTTTATTAAACATGTATTGTAGCCTATTGTATCATTACAATTACACATGCACTATGAAACAGCATGCTATGCACAAACAATACCGGACCATGAGGTACAGGAAGTGAGGAACTTAAATGCACCAAGGTGATGAACATAATGACAGACAGCTGTGATGAATAAGTGTCCATGGAAACTGATGAGAGGCAGGAAACTAGAGCGTCTGAGGTGGAGCCAGAGTCCCTGAGGACTGAAGCAGAGTCAAAGGGAAGGCAGAGCACGGTGGAGCCAAAGGGGTGGAGAGACAGAGTGTAGAAAACAGCTCGTAAGTTCATGGTGTAGGCAGCGTACACCACCGATAGGTCAACGAGCCAAGGTGGAATGTTTTGAGTGTATACTCTACAGACACAATGTAACAACAGGAGATACTGGCTCACTTCAGGATCTCTGGCAAGGGTAAGATTGGTGTCTGAATTTGCACAAGATGTTATTCTTCCCTGCTGGAAAATCTAGCATTGCTGGTCACCAGCATAAGGTATGTTTTGCATGCTGGGAGTAGCATGGGATGGTGATTGCTGGTTTGCTGGATCCCAACATGGGGATCCAGCATGGGATGCTGGTTGCTGTTTTGCTGGATCCCAGCACGGGATGCTGGTTGCTGGTTTGCTGGATCCCAGCATGGGATGCTGGTTGTTGGTGTGTTGGTCCCCAGCATAGGATGCGGGTTGCTGGTTTGCTGGTCCCAGCACGTTAAGCAGGTGTGCTGGTGGACCAGCATAAGGTATGTTTTACATGCTGTTACCAGCTTGGGATGCTGGTGTGCTGGTGGACCAGCATTTGTTGTCTTTTGGGTGATGGTATGATCCCAAAAAGACCACAACAAAACTTTTGTATGTGTTACATATAATGTTTTTTTTTTTTTTTTTTAAATTGGTTTTTAGTGTTTGTAGTTTAAGACCAAGACAATTTTCAAAATTACTTTTTATAAATTATTTAATAAAGAAAAACACATTTTTGGTTACAAGTTTACACAGTTAACCAAACACTGCTCAGTTTTCATATGATACTGATCAATAGAGATTAAAAGTAACACTGAAGCAGTGTTGTAGTTAGTGAAATAAAGTAGATTCACTCTACAAGTGATGGCTGAGCATTAGTGATGACACTTTCGTATATGACTTTTTCGTATCGTGCCGCATCCAGGGTAGACAGCATCACTAATTATAATGAGTTCTAAAGTATTTTGTCGCGCCGCTCGCATCCGGTGTAGACACGGTGTAGCACGGCCACATAAGAGGGAGAGATTTTAAGCTGTTGATAATATGCTAATTTGATTATTTATGCATCACAGCTGCTTTCGTTGTCCCTTTGTTTGTATTGCCCCGTTGAGTGTTGTGGACTCTGTTTTTCTTCTCGCGAGAGGTCACTCGCGACTCGCAGGGGGAATCCCGTGACGTCATCCTATCCAGCTGATTTGCACTTCCGATAAAAGAAGCTGGGGTAGTGTCGTTCGGAAGCAACGTTCTTCGTGCTCAATGTGGATTATAGCGATCGATCGCCGGATTATGCATCCTGCTGTTTTTGTCTGTGACTGAGTTCCTTCCTTGTGGAAATAACCGTTTGGTGAGATTATTTTGCCTTGGAGATCGTCACAGAACAGCGCTGTTCCTTATCGTGCTCACGGACTAAGAGTTTCACCGGTGAGACCGAAACATACTCACACACACACACTTCAGTGGACTTATGGACATTTACACCCATACATAGTTGTACATATGTATATATTTGTTTTTGTTGTGTTTTTTTGTATAATACACCCAGGGTTGGCATTTATCACTTGTTTTGTTGGTTTATTTATTGTACCTACATTCCTTCACAACATAGTTAAAGAGGTAACCGAATAATTTTATTTGTGTCGCCTGCCTTATTTTGGCAGAGCGTTACAACTGTGTTAGATTAAATCAGTATTTCACCAGAGGATGATTAAACAACTGCAAAAACAGAATTACTATATTCACTTATTGCAAACCAGTTTGGCTTTATTTCTTTCATATGGTACATGTACAAAGGTTGCTAAAGTATGTCACCATTATGGTGATTAGTGTTGGGCACTTGGCCATTGACTTTGGTTGAATTAACGCTGTTTCAGCAATTGTTGAAAGTGCACACTATCACTGTTTTCAATCATATTTAATGGTCCTGACTGCACTGACATTTTACTATGTGCACTTTTTGAAATCAGTGACTGACAGCTAGATTTGGACATAGTGACTTCCCAGATAAATATGAAAGTATTTAAAAACAACAACTTTCAGTTTTGAACTTTCATTATCAATTTGTTATTAACTGTCCCATTGAAAAAGCTCTTCTCATAACCCCTGTTATCCAATGTACACAAACTATTTTTAACTGATTTCTGTACAGATTGTCTGAAACAGGAGATTTTTTTTTTATGCTTTGAAACGTTTTACCAGTTTACCAGAGACATTGATTAATAATGTTATCATAACTAAAACGATTAAAATTTTCAGCTGTACTTTCAGCAGAGGGAGCAAAAGAAATGAAAAACTTATCAAATAATTCAATAAATCATATTTTTTTAACCTTTTACTATTTTTCCTTTGCATCATGAATGTGTTCAGTAGAGAAATATGCAAGCAAAAACGATGTTTATCCCCAAAACACTACTTGCATACAGACAGCTGGCCTACTTACACTCAACCCTGCAAGACCATGCTGGTGAACCAGCATCACCAGCTCCATTTTGCTTGAGAACAGCATGGATATGCTGGTCCACCAGCTAGACCAGCACTATACCAGCACTAAAACCAGCCTGGACCAGCACTATACCAGCACTAACCAGCATAAACCAGCCTGGACCAGCACTATATCAGCATAAACCAGCCTGGACCAGCACTATACCAGCATCAACCAGCTTGGACCAGCACTATACCAGCATAAGCCAGCCTGGACTAGTACTATTCCGGCACTATTCCAGCATAAACCAGCCTGGATCAGCACTATACCAGCACTAACCAGCATAAACCAGCATGGACCAACTTGGAATCCATGCTGGTTTATGCTGCATTGTTCAGCAGGGTTATTTAATGTAAATATTTTTAACCCTTGTGTGTTCTTCGGGGTCTTTTTGACCAGCAAATGACATTTGCTGAATTTTTAAAAAATGTTCTCTTTGTCCAAATGACATGAGACTTTGTACAGTGGTCAACACTTCCTAGATCTTCAAATAAAAAAAAAATTGGAATGATATCTTGATTTTATGTTAGTGTGAAAAAAAAGTTACACTTATGGTCTTCGGGGTTCATCCCCAAAATCAGAAACAACGCAGAACACACATGGACAGAAATGAAGTGGCACACTTCCAACAATGCAAAAAACATCCACAATGCAAAATGATCATGCACACACACACAGGGGAAAAAATTTGTGAGACTAAAAAAAATATATAATTCTCTCTTATAATTTGTCAAATAAAATAATCCAAAATGCAGAGCCACCACAAAAATAAATTGGTGACACTGACACATCGACAATGCACACGCACACACACACACGTTTGTTTTTTGGTTTACGGGGACTCTCCATAGGCGTAATGGTTTTTATACCGTACAAACTGTATGGGCTATTGCCCTACAC
>JAFVLL020022834.1:0-10964 GCA_021397915.2 Tor tambroides | reverse complement strand
AACCTTATTTTTTTTTTTTTTTTTTTTTTTTTTTGTCTGAAGAACATTTTAATAATCAAATGAAACTTTTTCCAGAACCTTTCGTTCAGTGGAAGGTTTCCATGGATGTTAAAGATTCTTCATGGATCCACAGATGCCAACAAAAAACCTTCATATTTAAGTGTGTTCAAAAAGTTTGTAAAGAGATTGTAAAAGAGATCTATGTGAATCAAAGTAACGATTTCTTAATTAAATAAATTTGTGAAAAGACTCAAGCACTGATCAATGCATATAGAGCTCATCAAATATGGTCAACGGAAGCTCAGATGTACTTAGCTTGACATTTGAACTATCCTTTTAAAGTGATTGTTAATCTGAAAATGAAAATTGTCATTCCAAACCCTGTATGACTCATTTTTCTTCAACCAAGCTTTTGGTGTCCAATACAACATCAAAATAAAATAAAATTAAAAAATTAAAAAAAAATAAATAAATAAAAAATAAATAAAATAAAATAAAATAAATAATAAAATACAATAAAATAATAAAATACAATAAAATAAAATAAAAATAATAATAAATAAAATAAAATAAAATAGAATAAAAGCCATTCGAAACATCTTCTGTGTTTAAAAAAAAAAAAAAAAAAAAAAAGGGGGACAAGAAAATCTTGGAAAAAAAAAATAAAAAAATGGGTAAACCAGCCCTAGAACTTTGTCTCCGATGTTTCTCCTAAAATTCCTGAGGAGAAATAAAACAGAAGCTAATTGCTGCCGTAAAAATCTAGAGCTATAAAAATATGGACAGCAGCTCATTTGGTCTTGTAAGAATCTGATGAGAAATAGTTTCACAGAATCCTGCAGACTTTTGTATCTTGGCAAACATGAGTGTGGTTTGTGAGGCTGCGATCTCTCCTGAAACTTTAGACGAGACGTGTGAGATTACCAGGCCCTCTGGGAATCTCCGCAGGAGCCTTAAGTCTCCATTTGCACTCCATTTAATCTCATCTAGGAGAAACAATTGAGATGTTAAGCAGATCTCATGTGCGATTTGTCTTTCCTGCAGCGGGGCCGAACTGGAGGTAGGAAACTGAGAACTGGACTGACTAACACACCTGGTAGCCTCAGGTGTGTCAGGTAAAGATACTCTTGTTAAAGTGTGAGACGTGTGAGGGATTGTGGGTGCTTGAATTACAGCTCTCTGGTGCAGAAGGGACAATAGAGCAAGAGGGAGAGTTCTTCTCCTGTTTCCTACTCTCTCATACAGAAAAGCCTTGAGAAAGATGAATGAATGAGAGGCAGAGGTGGAAAAATCAGAATGAACGTGCAAGAGGAAGCAAGGAGTTTCCATCAGATTTCTTCTTCCTTCAATGAAAAAGAGACGCCCTGGCTTTTTTTTTTCCTACTTGTATCAAAGTGCTGCCCCCCTGTTAAAAATCATTGAAGTCTTCTGGTAAACCCCCCGTGCTGCAAGGGTTAATCTAAGTGCTGGAAAGACGTTGTGGTCTTGTATAGGCCGAGTCTAAACCTGCTGTTCTGTTTGCCTGGGGAGAAACGCAGCTCGCCAAATGCAGATCCCATTACAAAGATGCAGACGCACACACAAAGTGTCTCCCTCGCTCACACACACACACACACACACACACACACTCACACTCACACTCACACTCACACTCAAATATACCCCACACACACACACACAGAGCCACTTCAAGGGAAGGTTAGATTAGAGAGGTATGAAGGCAGAGAGCTCATGCTCCTTTAATTAAAGTCATTGGCATTCAGCTGTCCTCATTCACCACAGTGCATGAGCAGCTCTGATCTGACGACTCCACGCTGGCTGATGCTCTTCAATCAGAGGCCCAATTCCATTGCATTTCATTTAATGAATAATTTAATGCCTACTTGCATTAATTTGTTCATATATTTTGCTTTTAATACATTTTATACATTAAGACTTGTTTGAATATATATGAATTTTCATATGCCTCTCATTATGCTTTTTGCTCATTTGTGTTCATTCATTTATTTTTAATAGCGGAGGCATCATTCTTATTATTTTTAGGCTTTGAGTTTTTTTTTTATTGATATATTTTAGTATTAGTATTATTATTATTAGCCTTCATGTCAGGTTCTTGATGATGACATGGTTATTTTGCTATTAATTACTATTTTTATTTTTTAAAATCAACAGTAAAAATATTAGGGTCAAGTTGGTAAATTATTAAAAGGGTCATGTGTAAATGCCTCTACTTTGTCTATTTTATTTTTAATTTTATTTCTACCTTTTTTGTATCATTTTGTGGTCTATTTCTTCATATAATAATAATAATAATAATAATAATAATAATAATAATAATAATAATAATAATAATAATAATAATTAAAATATCAATAACAATAATAAGAGGCCACATTATTGTTATTTTTAGATTTTGAGTTTTTTTTAATACAATAAAACCTTTGAATATACAGTATATTTTGTAAATCCACATTGCTTCTTGTTCATTATGATTCAGTATTTGTTTTTTTATTTTAATGTAAATTTTATTTTTATTTTAAAAATTAAAATTAAAATAAAAATTAAAATAATTTAAATTTTAATTTTATTGCCTACCCCTGATTAATTTTCTTTTCTTTTTTGTTTATTACTACTTTGTGGTCTGTTTAGGTCTGTAGTAGTAGCAGACTTCATGTCAGGGTCTTGATGGTGACACGGTTATTTTGCAGTTAATGACTTTCTTTGTAAAATCAAATAAGCAAAACAGTAAAAATATTTTATAGCACAATCTAGGGTTACCATGGTAAATTATTATGAGGGTAATGTGTGATTGCCTCTAGTTTCATTTGATTTTTATATTGTCAGTCATCTTATGACTTTTGTTTGGGTTCTGTGGTAATTCATTTGCGTGTAATTTTATTTCAGTGGAATGGCTATAATAAAAAGATCAGGAAACAATCTATCAGTCTGACAATAACACAAGTATGTCTGTGGGTTTTTAGCATAGTTATGGTGATTGTAAAGCTAGCATAGATGCTGACCTATTTGGGACGCCACATTTTTAAACTCTCTGTGACCCTGGGCAGCCCTTTGTGTCTGATTGTCTTAAGACAGTGTCTCCCTACAGTGTTAACCTTATTAAAGCTAACTTATGCATGTGTGTGTGTGTGTGTTTGCCTCGTGCTGCGGTACCCTTATTAAATCTAAACTCATCTGGATTGAGTTATCATTGACAGGGAATCCACAGCACACTTACTTGATAATGACTCTTTGGTGAAAGCTCTGAATGCTCTGCTGTACTGAGCAAGAGCGTTTCACATGCATTTAAAAGAAATCGTCTGAATGGTGTATGTGACATTGTTGAGCCTTTCAGAAATGCAGTTAGCTTCACTTTTCCCCTTTACAGATACAAAGATAGGCTGTGCTGGAAAAACCGTGATGACAGCTTCTCAAATGCTTCTATTTCTTGTTTTATCGTCTCACTGCATTTCAAAGTCTCTTTGTATTTGCGGTTGTAAGTTTGAAGGAGATGTCAGCTCCACAGCTTTACAGGCTCTTTAAAGTCGTGAAATCGAAAATTACTTGTTTGATAGTGATTTCCTGGTCTTATTGTGAATGATGCATCAACACGTTAAAATAAATAAATAAATAAATAAATATATAAATATATATAACTAATAGCCAATTACTTATTTAGGCATTGTTTTAGCAAACTCTCATTCGATCTGGCTGTATTCTAGTTTATAACACCCACTTTTTTTATTATTCAATTGGTGTAATCAATGGATAAAACTCCCATTTTACGAAGTTATTTATTTGTTTGTTTTTTTGTTTGTAACTGTGGAAGATTGTTTCTGCCGTGGGATTAAAGATAACGTAAATTTTGACTTTTTATTTCACAATTCAGACTTTTTTGTAATGAGAAGAAAAGTCTGAATGGTAACATATAAACTGGAAATTGCAAGAAAAAGTCCAAACTGTCAGATTAAAAAGTTAATTTTTTAGTTTTTTCATTCTATGATGGAAACAAAATAATGATGTAAACTCGGAATTGTGAGGGAAAAGTTCGTAATTTCCAGATAGAAACTTTTAGAATTTGCAAGAAAGAGTTTAAGCTTATCTCAATATTCAGACTTTTTAGTTAGAATTTAATTTTTTTTTATCTCACAAATTGTGACTTGTCTGAAATGTATATTTCACAATTCTGACTTGTTGTGAGGTATAAACTCAGAATTACGATGGAAAAAGTCTGAATTGTGAGAGGAAAAGTCACAATTATTTTATTTTTATCTGGTGGCGGAAATGAGCTTCCGTAAGCAACTGTATTGTTTTACTTAGAAATATATCAGATTACTGAAGTATAATGGGTTGGAAGCTGCAATTTACGTTGACTTTAAACTTGCCCTAAAATGTGTTTTCTTTCAAAACTCTTGCAACATACCTCACATCAAATTTGGTATGGAAAGGAGAAAGAAAAGACAGGACTGTTTACTTTTCCTGTGCATGGTTACAGCTGGAAAACCGGTATAAAAACAAAATATACACCCAAAAAGAAAACGAGAGGAAAGCAAAAAAACGAGGGGGAAATTTAATTAGCGGTTGTCCATCCTGAGGCGCAGGAATTGCAGTCACCAGAGTTAGCGGGAAGCCGATGGGCTTTAAATTAGTGGCTGTGTTTTTTGACTGATCTTTGAGTGCAGGGAAAGGAAAGGGGGGGGGAGCCTTGAGAATGATAAATGGAGAAGAGGGCAATTTTACGACCTCTCAAGAAGTTGCTGCCATAGCAAAGAACCAAAGCTCATTCTATTAATGATGAAATAATGAACAGAGATTCTCCCAATAACATCAGCAGGCTCGCCGTCATTGTGTCTTGTCATTGAGGCGCCGCTGATGGATCTAGTGGGTATCATCTGGGGAGGAACATTCAGTTCTTCCAAATCAACACCATTTGATTGCATTCATCCGCATGCAGCTGTTGAATGAGAAGAAATCCTTGTGGCATCCACCAGAGCTAATATGCTAGTGATGTATAGGGTTTTAGTGGCAGGAAACATTTACCCCGCTTTGAAAATAGGGTTTGAAACCAAATTGAAAGTCTGTTTGTTTAGGCCTGGTTTAATCTTAATGTTCAGTCCAGTTCGTGAATCATGTGGCATGGAGTGAGGAAAGCTGTGTCCACTTTTTTCCCCCTGATATGGCTGTATATCGGCACAGCTGTAATCTAAAGTTGACAGTTTAACAGCTGAGCCCAAGCCTCCATTACTAATTCCAAAAAGTCACTTTAGAACTAGTAACTAAGGAACATTGAGTTGCTTCATTGAAAGCTATTGTATTACTCTAGTAAAAGCAGTGTATTATGTGTAGTAAAGTATTATGAGAGAGATATGGATTGAGCGACTGTGATTACCGTTACCTGCATCTGATACAGCATTCATTCTTCAGCTCAATCTCATATTCACAATAAAACATTAGTGTGAATGTCTGCTTAGGAAAGCAATATCTTTGTCGTACTATCCTTTCATCTGTTAAAGGTGATTTCTGATGACAGCACTGCTCAGTGCATTTATTCATTTACTTAAACCGCATATTTGAAGTCTAAACAAGTACATTCTTGCCTAAAAAAAAATCTTCAAAATGCATTTGGGCATCCACCTTGACACTCGCTATGAGAAATACCGCAAGCAGAGTGATACAAACAATGAAACGTTTGGAGTTCTGATATCACTAGAATATCGCACTCCTCTCAGCCAATCAGATTCGAGGACCAGAAAGAACTGTTGTATACTGTAAATATATGTGAGAGTATTTTATATGCATCTAGTCTCGTGGCCGTACTTTTTGTTTAGCCATACTTTGGATGAAGAAATAAAAATGTTATAAGTGGTTATAAATAGCTGATTGGCAAATATATTTTTCTTTTGTCTGTAAATTTAATGTCCATTTGTGAGTTTGAGGAAACAGAACACTGTTTTTTCTGTCCTGTGGGTTATTCTTTGGCTGAACAGTTGCAGGGCCTCGTATTTGCCTCGTGATGGAGTCAGTCCCTTTGCTAGGTGCCCCCTCACACACACACACACACACACACACACACACACACACACACACAGTGCAAGTGTAATTTCTGGTTATGCAACAGGAGCTGAGAGTGATGATAGATTTTGTTAGAGCAGAGAAAGTGAAAGGCTGACTGGAAATGATTATATTATAGTTGTTTGAAGAAATCAATGCATTGAGCAGGAATAAAAGACATTTATATACTCGTGTAAAAGAGTGAGAGTTCAAACTAGCAGTAAAAGAAATGAATGGTAGCTTTATTCACCTGAACTGGAGTGTGCATTTTATAAACAGCACACCCCTAAAGTTGACTAATTAACAGGTGAATGTTCCCTCTGTGAAACAGCTTCATAAAACATTGTTAATTAGCTGTAAAAAGCATTATGTCATTATGAGGTTATTTTGAAGTTATTTAGTCCACTTACCTGAACCTAGACTTACCTTTTCAATCCTTTAAACTGTTGTTGCTTACAGCATCAAACTGGTCTCAGAACAGGTCTGAACAAGAAGCTGACCTGTAGTCCAGGGTCTTCTGGTGCCTTCCCTGAAATTATCCTATATTAGTTCTGCACTACTTATCAGGGGCCTCCGGTGAGACTGGCATCTCAGTGAGGTCGCTGCGTCCACGGACCGGGCCAAAATCAAGGCCTGTTTTTTTTCTGTAAATAACCACTGACAGTGTGATGACATGTTATTAAGACTTTCACTTCTCGTCTTTAAAGAGAACGCTTCTAGCAATGTAGAAGCGCAAGCTTTAGAACAAACTTTAGTGACTTCAGGTGTCCATCTGTTTGCAGTAGTTCAGTCATGTAAAAGCTAGTTTACGGCTCCTACATGAACTCTAAGGGACGCTGTTAAATGAGCAGCTTAAATAATTAAGTGGCAGAGAATTCAGGAACTTAAGCAGTTATCCAAAAGATCAATTTAGACTTTTTTTTGGTGATAATCAAGGATGATTGTGAATGAACGATTTGGGGGTGTACATACATTTTATTCGTTATAGAAAAATGCTTATTTGCTGATTTATCTTTAAAATGTGCACATGTCTGCCAAATGCATAAATGTAAATGAATAAAGCGGGAACTCTGAATAATTAAATAAAATTAAAAACTCTATACAGGGTTGTTTTTCTAAATCTCAGTGTATTTTTTCTCGAAAAATTTTATATGTTCTTCCAGGCAGAGTTGCTGAGAGAAAGGAAGTTTAATTTAGCACTAGGTTTATGCTGTGATTTGTGTGACTACATGACTTTTACAAGCTTCATAAACATTTTTCACCCATAAAAATAGTTTTAAATTGTAACACGCTGTACTCATGGTTGCTGTAAAATGCAGCCGTTGTTGCTTAATGGACTCTTTTGTCCATAAGACAAGTATTAAACCATAAGGGTAAGTGTGTGTTCTAGTTAAGGGTTCCAGCTTGTTGGCAGCAAGTTTTGTGTGGCATGTTTACACAGCTTCTAAGAAATACGATTTAGTGCATTATGTTATAGTGTGCTACACTGTTCACCACAGTAACAAATATATAAAAGGAAATGGTCCATTGCCCTGAAAAGAAAAAGCGTAGTTTTTACAAAATAATTTTGGCAGCTGTGGTTTCTAGAGTAATTTTGTAAAAAATAGAGAAAAAAACTGTATATGCATTTACAGAACAGACTGTAATTTTTACAGTATAAAACTGTAATTTACAAACAAGAAAGTTTGAATGTAAACCAGTAAATTCAACAACGCACACTGCTACTAAAATCTTTAACACATACTGACAACCACCATAATAATGCAGGTGGTAAATGAGAAAGCCACATAAACAAAATTCATCATAGCTTTTCCACAAGCTGAAGTGTATATTAATATACATAAGGTGCACATTCATGCACATTCATGCAAACACAAAATGCCACAGACACTCAAATGATGCAATAAACAGTCATTAAATAACAGAAGATGTAACGTAAAACCTTAATGTACATAACTGATAACAAAAACTATTAAGAAACATGATTATTTAAACAAAATGCTTTCAAATGTGGAGTGTCATACAGTGAGTTCTGGGAAGTGAGTTCAGTTTGCAGTTTTCTGTTGATTTGTTGTTTTTTACTTCTAAAAACTGTACAATTAACAGCACTTTACTGTAAAATTACATGAAATGTATGGTTAGATCTTTTGCAGTTTTTCTCTGTATATATTACGGGAACTTACTGTAAACTTACTTTTTTTTTTCCTGTAGCGTTTTTTACAATAATTTTTACAGTTAAAATTACACTCGTCTTTTACAGTGTGGTCATTAACTTTTTTTTTGACATGTACAATGATGATTTCATAGTATTCTCTACAGTACTTTGGAATAGCATTATAGACCACAATATAGTGATCAGTCAGTACTGGTGTATATATAGATAACTTCACTGTACCACATTAATACCATAGTACTTTTTGCAGTGATTTAAAAATGCATTTTTTTCTTTTTATGTGCACTACTGCACCATATTACACCTACCTAAAACGTACCTTGGGCGGTCAATTAAGTCATATTTGTGGGTATTTTTATTTGGTTTACTTACATTTTAGGTAAATTGTATGTGAAATTCGTATTTTTCTCTGTTCCACTTACACCTGCGCACTGACGCAAGTCAACAGCAGAAATATTAAGCAAAAGAGCAGTTCTAGCCTGTGTCTATTTAGTGTTAAGTGTTGTGGTTCTAGTAAGGACCTCAGTGTAAACTTGAGCTAAGAGTGTTGTTTGGACTTTCATGTGAAGTGTAGCCCAGGCAAACCCAGACTGTGAGAAACCAAGCAGGCACAGTTTTGTACTTCGCTGGCTTGGATGCTTATTTTTTTTTTCTCCTTTTTGCTATTTCCTTTTTCCCCTGCAAGAATCTAAGACTTGCCTAAATAATGTCTTGGCACTTGCAGAGAAAATGAAGGGTGATTAAAAAAAAATCTCACCACATGTAAGTGAACTCTAAATGAGGAAAGTATGCCTTTATCTTTGAGGAAACCCAAAGGCCAGAAGGCAACCTGAAATTACAGCGTAATGGCAGAGCTTTGCTTTCTGAGGACTTAATTACTTTAATTATAGCAATGCAGAGAGTGAGTGAGTGTGTAGGATTGCTGAAATATAAAAAGGGGTGAGGAGGAGAAATCAGGAGGAAAAATTGCAAAAAGATTGGAGAGATGATTACTTCAATGGTCTATAAATTGACTTTTGGCCAGCTGGACATCACAAGTCACTTTTGCACAAGTTGATGTAGTGCTTTCTAGCAATTGTACGTTCGGTGCAACATCCAATAGTACATTTATTTTTATTAAAGTAAAGGTACAGTAACAGGACCTTCTTGGGGCTCTGATTTCCGCTATGCAGAAAATGCAAATGGAATCATGGAATATAGACACAAAAATGAAAGAATCAAATTTTGGATGAATAAATCAAAAGTAGGAATGTAATCATAATCAAATCCCAACTTGGACTGTTGTCTATGAATATTAACATGCAAAAAGATTTAAAGTATGAAGTCTGCATGTACTACATGTGTCTGTGTGAATGAGCAGTGCATTTTTTTTCCAGTATCTGGAAATTTTTAAAATATTCTTTCGAGTCCTGGAAGGCTCATGTAAATTTTTATATTGATTTATCTTTTTTTTTTTTTTTCTGGTTATGCACAGCTCAAAAAGATTTCATTGACTAGAATTGCTCTTTATGAGTTCATTTGCTATAAAATGATTTTTAATGACCAGAACAGTTATGGAAATGCATAAGTCAAATGCGGTGGGAACGTTTCCTTTCATTCAAAACACTTTTCAATGCACCAGAAAACTAAGACTCTGGTTATCAAATCATAAATGATATTATCAGACAGTTTTATATTTCAAAAGATGTTTAAGTAGTCCCCTTAACACTGTTGTTTCAGTGACTGAGATGATATTATATATATACTATTATATTATATTATATTATACTATAATAATGTATACTATTATAATATAATTTTTATATTTTCTTTTTTTTTTTGTCATTTTATTTTTGAAGTTTTAGTCATTTTGTTTTTGTCATTTTTACTAGTTACTGTCAGTATATATTTTTATATCAGTTTTAGTTTAAGTACATCAAGTTCAACTACACTACCAGTCAAAAGTTTTTGAACAGTAAGGTTTTGAATGTTTTTTAAAGAAGTCTCTTCTCCTCACCAAGCCTGCATTTGATACAAAGTACAGCAAAAACAGTAACATTTTGAAATATTTTTTACTATTTAAAATAACTCTTTTCTATTTGAATATATTTTAAAATTTAATTTATTCCTGTGATCAAATCTAAATTTTTATAGAAATTAATACTTTTATTTAGCGAGGATGCTTTAAATTGATCAAAAGTGATGATAAAGACATTTATAATGGTACAAAAAAAAAAAGATTTCTGTTTCAGATAAATGCAGTTCTTCTGTACTTTCTATTCATCAAAGAATCTTGAAAAAATTCTACTCCACTGTTTTCAACAACAATAATAATAATAACAATAATAAATGTTTTTGAGCAGCAAATCAGAATATTAGAATGATTTCTGAAGGACAATGTGAATAGTAAACATTAAAAATCTTACTGTTCAAAAACTTTTGACTGGTAGTGCAAATGAAAAAGAGACATGTATTAGCGTCTGAAATAAAGTTTTTTTTTGTTGTTGTTTTTTTTTACTTCAGTTAGCATTTATTTTAAGAAACAAACTAAAAAAGATGCTTCAGAAGTAGCTTTAATGTAGTGAGCTCTGTTTTGTAAGTAGCTTGTAGTGTAGTGAACTACTTATTCAAAAGAGTAGCTACAGTTTCAAAGTAGCTTTCCCAGCACTGCTGGAGGGGATTGTGTGTGTGACACCTGAACAAGGTGTGTGTGGTGTGTGTGTGGGGTGTGGGGTGTGTGGGGTGTGTGGGGTGGGGGTGGGGG
>JAFVLL020022833.1:0-20069 GCA_021397915.2 Tor tambroides | reverse complement strand
AGAGAGCCCATGAGCAACAATGTGCAAATTGCTGCTTCATTAGATTTCCAGCAGCACTTAGAATGAGCGTGTCAGCATTTGAGGCTCTGCTGGTCCCAGCTGAGCAGTGTAACTGTGTGTGTGTGTGTGTGTGTGTGTGTGTGTGTGTGTGTGTGTGTGTGTGTGTGTGTGTGTGTGTGTGTGTGTGTGTGTGTGTGTGTGTGTGTGTGTGTGTGTGTGTGTGTGTGTGTGTGTGTGTGTGTGTGTGTGTGTGTTGGCAGCTTGTGGGTGGCTCAGCATTTGTATCCAGCTGAAATAGTGCAGGGTAAGAGGGCACTCTGGTGCCTGGAGAGAGAACACACTAGATCACACCTAAGCAATACTGCAAACTACATAAACATAGAAAGACACTCAGTACTGCAGTGCTCTGCCAAGTAACCAAAGGCAATGATATTCATAGTGGACATAGCCTGTTTTACTGAACATTTAAACATCCTCTGAAGCATGTTTATATAAGGCATTATACAAGTATCTAAAGCTCATCACTTAATAAAACAGTTATATTAATGCTTAGCAATTCCACCTCACAGCTAGCATTTCTTATGTTTCACATTAAAATTCATGATGGTTAAAGACATTATAATGTGCATTTTACAAGAAATATGATGCATTTAAATTTACCATAATTGCTTCTGGTATTTAATTTAATTGCAATTAACATGCATTTTAGTGTCTGGGGGGAAAAAAATTGATTGTACTCAAGTATATATATTTCTGTAGTAAGCAAACTTTTTAAAGCATGCTAAAGTATGCTAAAGCCTTTATTTATTTTTTTATTTTTTTATTTTTTTTCAAGGGAATACATTAGCCAGACAATATTTGGCCAATAAGATATAAGTGGCATTGTCCGTTTACCAAACTCTACTGACAGATTGTCAACACATAATAAAATATTTCACATTTCAAATACTTTTTGGTGAATTTTGAGTAAACGTATAGAATAAGTTAATATTGTTTTAGCAATTTTGTTTGCTGTGCATCTATTATTCAGTTTATTAGAACTAGTTAGTATCAGCATCAGTCATTGAAAACCACTTATTAAGAATATTTGTAATACATTATAGATGCTTCTCAGAAAGAGTTATTGAAGTAATTTCAATGTTATCTGTGTATTTTCACTCATGAAACTATGTGTTTACATATTCAGCCATACAAATGCATCATCGAGGAAAACAGCTCTGTTTTCAATAACAGATTTGTGTAATTAGAGGAATATTATTACACCTTTTTTCTTAATGGCTCCTTTAATCTCACTTGGCCAGAGTTCTTTTTCTCAATAGTGTGAGCCCTTCACATATTAATCATAGTCAACCAGTGCTTAATGTGTGCTGCTTTGTTTGCATCTTAATTCATTTATGCTTTTTCATTCAGCTGTAATCTATTAACATCCTGCTTCTCTAATCTTTCTCCCTCTTTCACTCCCCATCTCATTCATTTCTCCACTTCTTTGTTAATTGCACTCACACACGGTGTGAATTCAGGTTGAGAACGTGTGTTGGGAGTATCTAGATGGGGAAGAGCTTGTTCAGAAATCCCTCCACATATTAATAACTTGTTTACTGTGTCAACAATGGCATTTTGCCTCTCAAAGGCAACATATGAAATCAAATCAAGTTCCAGTGATGTGGATCTAATTGTGTGAATATCAGGTGATTCCACTTTATTATGTCCTATTAAGTCATCCATCTTAAATGTTGCTCATTAGCTTCTAAAATGGTCATTAATTAGATTGCACATGCAAATACAGTACATATACGGTTATAGGTTGTTATTTTGAAGCAAATATTTTGGAGAAGTGGGCCAAGTGTCAATACACAGTATGTATTATTTTAGTCTATTACCTCAAACAGTTAGGTTGCTTCAGAAATTCCCCTTTTAAGACCAAAATGGTCAAAAGTTCATCCTGTTTTCTGATAGTTGGCGAGCCTTGAACTGCACAGCCACCTCATAACTGCATGCATGCGTAATATATCCTTGTAAATCTACTATTAACTTTGACATTTAACTTTCCTTTGATTTAGCTTGTTAGCTTTGATTCATCTCATTTGGCATTGTAGCATGGGAAATGTTCTTTTAGCCCTCTCAGAATGCTGTAAGACGGGCCAAAGGGAGGCCTGGGATTTGCGTACCACCCTTTGCAATGGCCATGGTCCTGCTCTTTCTGGAAAAACACAACTCCAAACAAGCAGAGCATAATTATGTGAGAAATATCTCCATCTGGAGCCTTTGGGGCTTTTCTGTGAGACTTTGACATTTAAAGAAAGCCACATATGGAGCGTTTCAAAATCATGATCATTTGGGTAATATTCCTGTCGCTCAATCTGTAGAGCATGGCGCT
Organism: Tor tambroides; assembly: GCA_021397915.2. NCBI lineage: Eukaryota > Metazoa > Chordata > Actinopteri > Cypriniformes > Cyprinidae > Tor > Tor tambroides. Next base: position 17,692 of record JAFVLL020022833.1, on the reverse strand, counting down.
GGCAACACCAAGGTCATGGGTTTGATTCCCTGGGAATGAACCAAACAAATGTACTGCTTGCATGCAATGTAAGTCACTTTGGGTAAAAGCATCTGCCAAAATGCATAAATGTAAATATAAAATTGGTAAAACGTTTAGGTTAGCTATGCAAAATTGTACTGCCTTTTCTTGTACTAGCGTATTAAACTAGATTTATTAAATGCAAAACCTTACCAAGATGTTTTATGATGGTTGCACGATGGTTTCATTGGCATTTAGAGTGAGCAGTTTTTGCTATACAGTTGTTAAGGTGTTCTATGTGGTTGCTTATTGGTCAAAAGAGCCCACCCTCAAGTCTCTTGTATTCTGGTCTCTAGATGACTTAGATTCGTCCTACAGTGTAACCACTAACAAGCCATATGCTTCTGTTGAAAGCCCAGCATGAAAATAACATGTAAATGTCACCGGCCCAGACACTTCAGTAATTGTGTCCTACTAAAATGAAGTGCAAGTTAACCATTCAAAGCAAATAGCCACTTAATGACTGTACCATATGGCTGCATTGCCACAACAAAGCCAAAAATGTCTGTAGAGACAATCCTTTTCTTGAATTTATTCAAAAATGCTTGTACAGGGATTGTGGGTTGTGGTATAGGTGATTCAAGAGTAACTGACCATCTTTAGATCAGTGGTTTGGCTGTGGTATTCAATTTTTTTTTTTCGGACACCAAGTGATGATACAACACAGAAACTTAATAGTTTAAATGTAACAAAAAGTCCTTAATATTAAATATAGTGTGTTAACTTTAATACAAACTGCATAGACCTATATATAAAAGTATGAGCATGAAATAGGCTGAATTGGTTGATGTTGGTTTCCACATGTCTCATAAAATGAGGTTTTATGCTTTCAGCACGCAATAATTCACTGCACAGAGCCAACTATAATTATAATGTTGTATTTTCTTTTAACTTATAGTTTTGTTCATGGTTTTTGAGGATGTCAGAAATGAAGCATAAAGTTAAACCATATAGTTTGATTGCCCTAGTAAAAAAGTAGTATATTTAAAATACATTCATTTCATACTAAGTACAGCTCAGATCTATTTACTGACATGTTTCTCGAGACTTACTGATATAAAATTTATAATTGAACTTTATTTGGAGTAGTACTTGTGTACGTTTCTTAATATTAACCCTAAAATGTGTTTTAATGTCACTGTTGATGAGGATTGTATGATCTTGGAATAATATTGGTCTTTTAATGCAAGATATTTAAAGTGTACCCGAAGTATACTTGCAATAGTTCCACTTTAGCACAATCAAATATACAGTACTTCAGTATATCTTTAGTTGGACTTCAGCACTACTTAAAGTGCATTAAGTACAAAAATAGTTGTTCTAGTTTAGCAGACTTTAAGTATACCAGTTTAGTATACCAAAAGTACAATTGTAGGGTATTTTTATTAAGTACATAAATATGTAAATGCATTTGTATACAAATGTATACTTAGCATGAAATACATGTATTTCAAATACATTTTAGTATATTTATTTATCACTAGGGTGATCTACCATTAACTTTGCTATTTTCCTTTTTTTTGGCTTGTTATTCATCTAATTTGTAATTGTGGCATGGGAAATGTGGCATTTAACTTGTAGTTTCTGCAAACCAGATGAATTTTCATCAAAATACTGTAGAGTTTGATTGAACACACCACCTTTGACATCAACAACAGGGAAAGTGGTTTCCCCTTGCTTTAAATGTTGATAAGCCGGTTTATTTTGCTATTATCATAATGACACGCTATTAAATGATTATTTGCATTTTATTTGCAGTTTTCCCCTGCTCTCAGTGACCCAATCAGAACGTACCAGCAACCCACCAGCTGAAAAGCACTGCTTTAGATTATGGTATGGAAATGCGTTTGACATCTGCGATGTGTTTTCACAGAGAGTAATCAGTGTAAGCGAGTCAGATGGAATTATGGTCTTGTTTTGAACATTCGCAGACAGTTGAAACATTTTAATCAAGGACCAGACCTAATCTGAGCTTGGGAAACCAACCATCAACTTGTAAATATGCTCAGTGTGTCTCTGTTGTGAAATGAAGAGAACAGATCTTGTAATGATTCAGAAATCGTAGTTGTGTTTTGAAACAGGATCTATAATCCATTCCTCATGCGAACAGAGCATTGATTTAATCAAATAAAGCTTGTAATGGATTTAAGGTTAAAGGGAAGTCACAATCATCATCGTACAGATGTGTGGCGAGTTATTCTTCAGGGCGATTTATAAAAATAATCCATGCGCTGCTCGCAGATGATCGTTTTATGAGGCGGTGGGCTGATGTCTTATAAATGAAACTCCTTCAGGTCTCTTCTCATCTTCTCTCTCCGTCGTTTCATGCTTCAGACTCTTTGTTGCTTTCGCCCCCCAAACACATAATCGTGTTTAGCACCGAGACCTCGCGTCCTCGAATTCTTTTGAACTTTTCAAATCTAACTTATTGATGGAAATCGTAAATTCACAGTTCATTAAATTCTCCTACGCCAAAGACGTCTGGCTGCAGGTATTGACAGGTTGCGGTCCAGACCAGCTCTCTATCTAAGGGGAATAAAATCAAACGTGGGCCCCTGAGCAGCGGCCCAGGTCTCTGCCTGCTCCAGCGACTGTAGGATTCGTTCATCTATAATTAACTATTAAACTTCATTGAAGGAGAGGTTGAAAAATGAAGAAAAAGATGACAGTTCTGCCCTTGGAAATGAAACACGGCGGGAGACGGTGAGAATAATAATTCAAACTCGCTCAGGGTTCGTTAGGACACTTTTAGATGGATCTGCAAATAATTACGATCTACAAACAAATACGAGAACAGAGGCGGCCTTTGCTAAGGTCCCGAGCTGCAGCGCTCGACTCGATCCACTAGTGGCCTTAGTAGAAGGATGAACTCGGGTCTTAATGAGTCTCTTCAACCAGCTGGCATCTTTCAGACACTGCTTTTTCTTGCCCCCCTCCATTGTAAGCTCTCTCCATCTGCGATTCGGCCCATCAGACAGACCGCCAGGCTGTGACTATCTGTCACATTGATCTGAGATTATGGTATCAGTGTAAACACAGAGAGAAAAACACTAGTCGATGGGGTCCCTGTAGCTTCCAGTGATGCATCAGCCTTTGTTTCGGTGTGACCTGTGATAATCTCAGGGGAGCGATCACAGCTTCAGCCCATGTATTAGCTTGTTTTTCTGATACCAAGAGCCGTGAATGGTGTGTTTTGAATATATTTTAGATGCTAGAGCTTTTAGGCGAGTCAGAGTTTGGTTGGTTGGCCAAACACGATCGACAACAAGCTCCAATGTGGACCAACCTTTCTCAGCAGCTGTGTTTTTTCCTGCTTTATAAATGCAGCCCAGGCTCATGAAAATACGTGCCTCTATATACATTTCTGCAACACCATAATTACGTACCTTACTGCACATTTCGCAGCAGTTTCAAAGTGAAACGTCCAGAGAGTGGCGCTAAAGCACACGTTCAATATGTGACCGTGGCACGTTTTTATGACATCGGTACAGGCATGTATTGCTGCGTTTTTATTACACTGCTTGAGGTACGTATTGCCTCTGTTGAGAATTCAGTTATCCGGGGAGTGTCGCTAAAGGTTAATGCTCTATCATGTTGGAAATATCTCCTACACCAAATCAACCCTAAACCTGCCCGATAGTTTTAATAAATGCAAAAAGTGATATAAAAACATTTGTTGAAGCAGCCGTGCTATTTTAACTTCCTTATGCAGATTTGAGCTGTTTTGTCGAACTGTAGTTTTACGAGGTTCGTATCGAAGCTCTTCATCACTCAAGTGCAACGTCGTATCGCATGAGCTATCGAGCAAACCTACTGAATTAGAAAACTCATGCATATGAAGCTGTATATGTGACGACAACGGTCAAAAGTATCAGTTTTCAAATTGCGCATGATGTTAAAATTGTTTTGAAGTCATAACATAATATTCTGTAAGTAATTGTTTGAAAATTAGGCTTTATTAATCAAAACTCTGTACCTGTAAATCATACTTTGTGTGAAAAGGAATAAAAATTGTCTGAGTTTTACTGCCTGTAGTGTTCATTTCAACTGGAAACTGCAGTTATTCGTACATATAGGTACTTTTTTTCAGTTTTGCTGCAATGTATATAGAGGCCCGTATTTCCAATGAGCCTAGGTTGCATAAATGCATTAAATTAAATTCATGATGTTTTTTATAACAATCTCTTAAGATTTTCAGTAGATAAGTGAATTGTGGTGACTTTCTCTTGAGAAGTTAGTCACACTGACACTCTCCATGTTTCATTTGATTAGCTGTTTGCTCCCACACTTTCAGTTGCATCGCTCCAGAAATCTCTGGATTAAACCCTGAGTTGACAGAGAACCTTTATAGCGTCTAAACTGGGTTTATAGCGCTAAACCTTCTCTAAAACTCAGATTTTGTTCAGCTATCTTCATGTAACAGACTACTGAAGTCTAGCTAGTGTTTATTTTTGTGTGTACATCTGGTCTCATATTCCCTACTGCTTAGCACCAGCCTGGAAAATTGCTTCATTATAAAGCATGAATATTTAAAGTGTAAATTGTTCTAAATATTGTTATTTATTCATTAGCGTTGTTTGAGATGTTTTGCTTATGCCTGGAGATCTTTTTGGGTTTGTAACACCAATGTGCATTGACAGCACATTATTTAAAGCCATGATAAACTAGGAGGCCTGTTTAAACTCTTCCCTTACTGAATGTTAATAAGAGCCTTGACGGCTTTTGCACGGCATTACTTATGGTGGATATGAGAAATATATTTGTGCACTTCTGTATGTATGTGTGTATATAGTGTGTTTCAAGACACATTGTAAATATAATGCTAATATGTTATTTGTGAAGCTGCTTTGGTATTTATATAGTTCATGAATTGATAAATATTTACACTTATCTCTTACAATGTAGAGTCACTGGCAATATCACATTTCACAGTTTTTTTAAACCTTGGCGTAAACAGTTTTCTTAGTCTACTAGTTTTCAGACCTAGAAACGTCTAACATAAACCCTTATGAAAGCAGATATGTTATCGTTCCTTATTACAGTTGAGCAGTGAAATGTTAGTTTAATTTACCCAGTTCTTTCAGTCCCAGTGGCCCAGTTCTAGTTGAGTTTGCCCAGGGCCCGCTGTAACTCCTTCAGGGAAACACTTCCTCCTTCCTGTGTTTGTGCAACATGTGCTGCTTTACGAGGAGAAAGCTATTCCCAAAGCTGCTCTGTCCGGTCTGTTTGGGGACGAAGATATCGTTAATTAAGGATAATGATGATAAGTAAACTTTGTTTACTTTTCATCACACTATGTGTTTGGCAAATCTGCAGCAAATCTGAACTAGGCCCCTTTGTGGAAGTTAAATAGAGATAAAAGTGTATTATATTATATTATATTATATTATATTATCACACGTTTTTCATTCAGAAAATGGGTGAAATTAGTTATCGTGTTGTATTGTGTTAAACAATATCATCTGTGATAAAGGTGAAAGAACCAGGAAACGCTTTCTCAGACTTGCCTTTCTCTCATGAGATTCCACAGCTGTTAACCAAAGGTCAACCTTATTAAGACCAAAAGATGGAGAGAAAATGACCTTCTGCTTTTTTCTTCTCTTTTCTTTTGGTTTGTATGTGTGTATCACACCAATCAGTGCTATTTGCATAGACAAAGGTCACAGATGTTGGTGTTTTGAAAGAACAGCACATTTCACAGTACATGTAACTGTCGTATTTCTTTCATGTGGTATTTGATTAGGAGATATATTAAATATAAAATTCAAACTATATCTTTTTTGTTGCATTAGATTAAAAAGATACCAAACAAACTATAGTGTTTGCATCAGTTGATTAAAACTCAGAAAAATGAAGTTAGCTCTGAGAAAATGTCTAACATCCACCACTTGGTTTAATATTTTGTACTGTGTCTAATGATAAATATGCATTTTCACTCTAGCCCACACCGGCTGTCAGATAGTTTGGGGTTTTTGCTTCACACTGACAGTGCATGAGTGAACAAGTGGTCAATTTTGAATATAGCTTATGATTTGGCACAATCTGTTTTTTTGTTTGATTTTTCACTTTCCTGGGTCAGGTTCCTCATTCCTGGCCATTGTTGTGCATGTCTTGCTGGCACAGCTGTAGACCAGAGCACTTTTTCCTGTCATAACATAATTTCTAATGAAGTGTCAACATAAAGCAGCCTGGTCTGACCTTTGGAAAGGAATTTAATTTGCCTCCTTCTGGCATGTTTGACTCCATGTAGAACAATCTTGGATGGCCACATCTGAGGATACCCTGAGAAGAGATGTACTTATTAGATTAGAGCGCTGTGGCCTTTCATGAACTCATAAATAATGCTGAGCATGACTGATAACTCTGAAACAGAGCCTAGTAATAGCCCCGTAGGTGAAGTAAACAAACCCTTTTTTTCCTTGCTCATTTTCTTTCTATATATATCTTTCTATCTCTGTCTCTCTCTAAGTGATGTAGTCTATCATCAATTGGTTCAGTTGTCTCTTTGTTAGTTGGTTCTCCAGAGCAGCATCAGCTAGTATTGAAAAATTTATTATATATTAAAAAAAAAGATAGATAGATAGATAGATAGATAGATAGATAGATAGATAGACAGATAGATAAAAAGAAATATCAAGGCTATTGAAGTAATATTTAACATAGAAAATTAATTGTAGTGTCTGATATTTTAAAAACTTGAACTATAATGTAATAACTAGAATATAATAGTTGGCATTGGGGGAAAAAATGGTGAATGTAAACTCAGAATTCCGAGAAAGAAAAAAAAAAGAAAAGAAAATAGAATTGCGTGATGTAAAGTCTTTTTTTTATTATTTTTTATACTGTATCAGAAACGAGCTTCTATGCCCTATGGTATTATGGCACACCAAAAGCTAATTTAATTATTTGTGCAAGTAAATTACATACAAAGTCAATGCAAATATGCGAATAGTCACGAATTTTTGCTAGGCAACGCGAATGCCACAAATGAGCAAAATATTTGCATGACGCTTTGTTGCGCAAGCCAATCAGTGAAGAGCACGTCCAGTTGTATCAATGGAGGAGAGCATTATTGTGCTTTTATTCATAAAAAAACATCCCGCGAGTAATCTAGAGCGAGTAATGCTATGCGAATATTGGCTTCGTTTTTGGTGTGAACAAACCATTACAGCTCTGTCTGATACAACATGTCAAAGGTTCAGCCAATGAATGCATTAGCCCCGTTTCTCCTGCTGTTTAATAAAATCCAGTATGCATTAATAAAACAACCTGTATCTACCTGTGTGTTTTGAAGTGTGTCATATCATTTAACGAATGTTCTCCTCTGTTCTTTTTCCTAAAGCCTCCCTGGAACCACACCGCGGACCAGCGAACCGACCGGTCACTCCAGTGGCGCCTCGGGCAGCTCCAGCGAATCAGAGAGCAGCTCAGAGTCCGACTCGGACAGCGAGAGCAGTTCCAGTGACAGTGAGTGCAACCGAGCGTCCCGCGCTGCCACACCAGAGGTACTGATCACTTTACTCCTCTCAAACTGTCACAACACATCCTCACACTGATCCATGACTCGTCTCTTCATTCCATTCGCTGATGGCTGTTGTTACTGGTGTATCTCAGTTCAGCCCATACACTACAGGATAGGGCCAAAAATATGTGGACACCCCCTTCTAATTAACAAACTCCTTAAGATTTTTGCATAATTTCTGTAAAGCTGCTTTAAAACAGTATGGCTGACACCTCAGTGGCAAAGCATTTGAAACCGTATTTACTGCAAATAACCAAGTAAAACAATGTTTTGAATATGACTTTTTTTTTTTTTTTTGCATTTAAGCATGTTTGCTGAGGCTGTATTGCAAAATAAATAAATTATGTGAAAGGAAATTATATATTGTTTAAATTGTTGTAGTCTCCAAAAATTAGGTGGCATTCATACAGTAGATTGTTAGAATTTTTGCATTTGATGATAAAAAAACAGAACATTATTATTACTGTAATAGGAATATGGGGAAAAATTATATAATTGTTGTGAAAAATATATAGGCATCATTTACCTACAGCAAAATATTATTTCCACTTTTTTTTTCTTTTAAGGTGAGGCATGACCCAAACATTTTTTGACAGATTTGGCTATTTCCTCAGCCCTTCTATTTAGTGTTATTTACAGTTTTGTTTGGTGTTTTGCTAACCTTCTGAACTCTGGGCCCTGAGGTAAATGAATACCAGTTTATGCAATTATTTCCCTTAGATGATTATTGCTGGGCCCATTACCAGAAATTTCAAAAGAACCGAGATGAATCTGAGTAAGTCTATTTTCTCCTTTAGCTAAAGGCAAAGAGAGACTGAGGCAGCATTCCCCCTCTGAGTTTTCTCAGCATGGGTTAGGGGTAGGATTTTTGAAAGGATCTCCTCAAAGGATTAATTGGCAGCTTTAAAGTTGTCCCGCAGTAGCCTGCCCGGGGCTCCCTAAGAGCATTACACAAGAGTAAACATCTCCCGGTTCTCATCGCCCCTTCTGTGTGTATAGCTTTGCTCTCTGCCAGGGATGGCCAATGGGAATCCATATCTTAGCACTGCAAGCTCTCTGGTCTGCAGAAAGATGTTTCTCTTTCAAGCGGCGGCACACAGCCTTGATGCCTCAGTGGTGAAATATTGGGAGGCCTGTCAATTTCAACACGCTCAATTGTTAATTCATCATCTTTGCTGGTGCTTTCAGTATAAAATTTGGTAGCTTGTATTGGCGGAAATGTCTCTCTGACAGATGGAGAATGTGGCTTTTGAATGTGAAATAGCATAGGAGATTGCCTTTTGTCTCGAAACGTGCCATCAGGTCTGATTGGAAAGTGCACTGAATTGAATTTCTTACCCCGTGAGTTTAATGTTTAATATGGATGTCCACTCATTTCCACAGCTTCCTTTTCTGAATGATTTTCTATCATTCAGAGCATTCAAGACAGTGTTTATGGGTTTGTGGGAAAGATTTACTTGTGTCTGGAAACATAATGGTACACAACAATTGGCATGAGATAATATAACTGATGAAAACATCTCCGCAGCAAGAGCTGTGAGCAGTCATCAGGACAGTACTCACAGCATTTCCTCCATTATTCAGGAATTTTTACGACTTCCTCACTTAATGGCCGATATGCATCATTAGAAATTTGGTTTCCATGTTATTTTACACATGCTTCCATTTACATTGTATAGACCCCAATGCATGTAATGCATGTAAAAATGTCATGTGCAACAAATTTATCTCATTGTGTGTCACTGTATGATTGATAAAGGAAGATTAAGACATTGCAGTCAATATTCCTAAAACTCATAAATTTGTCTTTTTCCACCAGCCTGAACCTCCATCAACAAACAAGTGGCAACTAGATAAGTGGCTAAACAAAGTTAATCCTCACAATAAAGCACTAATTAACACCCAGTCAGATAGTCATGGGCTTAACAGATCTCAACCCGATGAAAGCCAAGCCTCAGACAACCAGAGCTCCAGCAAGAGCAAGCCCAGCACAGCACTGGCACCAGCAGACCCCAAGGAGAGACCGTTGCTCAGTCCTATCCGAGAGAAAGCCAAACCCAAGACTTGTCAGAAGGCTGCAGACAGCAAAAGCACCAAGGTAAAATCACCAGCCTCAGTGGAGCTCGCACCCCCCAGGAGGAGCACTGGAAAGAAGCAGCCCAAAAAGGTGGAGCGATCTTCCAGCAGCGAGGAGCACAACTGGCCAAGACCAGGAAACTCGAGTTCTACCCCGAAAGAGAAAGAGCCCCCGCCTTTAGAGCCGCCGAAACCTAGAGGCAAGGGCCCTGGGGTCAAGACGGCTCCAAGAAAGGAACCTCGGACCACCACGACAAACACCGCACCAACGAATATCACACCGGTTCAGGATAAAAAGAAGCACCGAGGACCCAACAAGATCATCCCCAAGTCTAAGGAGTTCATCGAGACAGAGTCTTCTTCATCCGAGTGTCATTCAGACCCTGAGGAGCTCACTAAGGTTCAGCTTCCCTGTCCCGGTCCCAACACCCTAAGTCTGAAATCCAAGGATTGCAACAGCAATATCCTGAGTGTTAGCAGCCTTACCAGCACAAGCAGCACCTCTATTCCTGATCCAGGTGCCTCGGATCTCCTGGAAGAGCCCCTCTTTTCTCCCATCCCCATTGTACAAAATGAACTTTTGTCACCACTAAGAGATTTTGAGGACATCAAGTCCCTTTGGGTTAAGATTGAACTCAGTTTCCTATCACGGATCCCAGGGCAAGACCCTCCAGAGCCTCCCCCAACAAAGGCTGAGTGTCGGGAGGTCAGTGTCAAGCACAGACGGCAACAGTCACCCGCCTCTATCCCTGCAGAAAAGAACCCTAGTAAATCCAAGAGGAAACACAAGGCAAGTGTTCAGTGTTTTCACTCTCATTTCATGCTCTATAATTATAAAATCAAACGCTACAGTAGCAAAATAATCATTTAATTATTATTTTAAGCAGGTAGTCATTTAGCAGGTCCTTTTAGCGACATTCACTTTTTCCATTGAAACAATTTATCCGGAGTGCCTTGTTGAAGGACACAGCCTTGATAGCTGAAGGATCACCCCTTGCAGCGTTCGAATTGTACAATTCCTTAGCAACCCAGATATTTAATGGCCAGATTTTTTATTGTTTTTATATAGTACAGTATCTCATCCAACATCATATGTAAATCATATACCTTCCTGTCTACTGCAACATACTAAACTCTTAACACCTTCGGGTACAAATGGTGACCGCTCATGAAAGACCGCTCCAACCTTTCAGAGAGTTTTCACAACTAGTTCAGTTGAACATACAAGCAATCTCGAGCCAAATAAGATGCATATGTAAGCACATGATCTCAGATCCTACAAAAATCAAACAAAACAGACCACCTAACGAGCTTTGTTTGTGGTTCAAAAGAGTCCTCTTTTAAATCCACTTACAATGTTAACACCAGGAGCGCTGAGGTCACTTACAGCCGGTTCCCTGTCTTGTTCACTTTAACTGAACTGGGTTTGGTTCATACAAAGTGTACTATATGTGAAAACACTCTCAGTTATCAGCCCAGATTTTTAAACCGATTATCCAGACCTCAATATACACTGCCTGTCCCAAAAAAATGTTGCACACCCTAATACAGAGGGCTTCAACCCTGTTCCTGGCGACTCACTGTCCTGCAGAGTTTAGCTACAACCCTAATCAAACACACCTGAAGCAGCTAATCAAGCTCCTTAACCCTCTGGGGTCTGAGGTGATTTTGGGGCCCTTGAGATGTGTTGACATGCCCTGATATTTGTGCTTATTTCAGCTACTAATATTTTTCACTGGGCCATCTTTAGCTTTGATTATATTGTGCATTTGTTGTGGTATCTGTGTGTTTCGATAACATTATGCAACATCACCCCTGCTGAAAAAACAGCATATGCTGGTTAGGTATGATTTGAAGCATGGCTGCTGTTTTGAGCTGGTTTAAGCTGGTCTTTAGCTGGTCATGAACTGGTTTAAGCTGGTCCTTTGCTGGTCATAAAGCTGGTCCTAAGCAACTAGCTCCTGGTCAGGACCAGTTTAGGACCAGCACATGACCAGCTTAAAGCAGCTGATGGCCAGCAGCCATGCTTCAAAACATACCTAACCAGCATTTGCTGTTTTTTTTTCAACAGGGACAACATTTATTTCCATCAAGAGTTGCATAAATTTTTGGCTAAGTATAAAATCTTTTGACATTAGGAGAATGGAATCACTCCAGCACATCCTAAGGACTTTCAATGGGGTTAAGCTCAGGACTCTATGCACTCTAAACATGCTGTGTTAAATACAACCCAGTGCTGGGTAAAATATGGAAAAACCCAGCAACTGGCTTGTTTTGACAATGTTTAACCCAACCTTCTGGGTAGTTTTATTTAACTCAACTGTTATTAAAAAATTACTATATGGAAGGCTTAAAATGAACCCAAAATAGGTTGTAAATTAAAAATCAAACACATAATTACTAGAGGCATCAGCAATAATCAAAAGGTAAACATTTATTAATAAGCAATTAAACTTTTTATTTATTATTTGTTCAACTTATTAATAAATATATATTCATTTATTAAAAATATTAATAAATGTTCATTTCCAACCTATTTTGGGTTCATTTTAAGAAACAAATGTAGGTTGTTTCTAACCCAGCATTTTTAGAGTGTGGTAACCAGTTCATGTATGAAAATTATCTCTCACGCTCATTTAATCATAAATGGGTACGTTTTCCAACATAGCTGTTTGGGAAAGAAAAAAGTACACACTGCATCAGTTAGGATTAAAAGAGTTGTTGTTAAACATGCAACATGCCAGTAACATATTAATCACTCCAAAAAATGATTCAATCCTAAAATCTAAAGTATTTGCTAATTTAATTCCAAATTTTGGTCAGGCAGTGTAGAAATCACTATTCGTAATATATACAGTACCATTTAAGATTTCAGTGCTATCCTGTTTCAGCTATGTTTAAGGGGAAACTGAGTCTTGGACTATAAAAGATGGCGTTTTTGAGTCTTAATGTAGATGTTTCAACTCGCCCTTCATCCTGCCAAGCTAAATAACATGTTAAATTCTGTATGGTGGTAATTAACTTCCATCTCTCTGCAGTCTGAGCACTGTGACGTGATGAGTGGAGGCAAGAAGCTTCGGATGGACAAAGACGCACTGCTGCTTCCTCCTTGTATCTCGCCCATACACAACCACAAGGTCTCCAGCACAAAAGAGTGAGTATTCAGTACTGACTCACAGCTTGTTGCCTACATTATCACGCACTCGTCTTAGGAGCTTGACTAGTGATTAGCCATTTTGTTTTGTTTTTTTTCCAATGCATTTAGTGCTTTTTAATAGATAATAAAAATTCTTAATGGATTTCGTTCAGTAACTCCACTGAAAACCTCCATATAAAGAGCCCACGATGCTTAGCTATTCTTTAACATATGCTGCCAGTGTCCCCTGATGTTTTTGCCACATATGCACGAAAACACTTGAGATTTGCCAGCTCAGCTTAGTATCTCACCCCGTGTTATGTCCTCTGAGAGAATGCTGGGATACGCAGGAGGAGCAGCAGGTCACTCTTTCGAGCTTTGTCCCACTGCATTACAGTAATTTAACACTGACAGCAGCACAACGGCTACTGCTAATTTTAGATATTCAATTAGTGTCAGGCCAGGCTAGAGTCCATCAAAGAAGCACGCGTGACAGGGGTCATATGCTTGTCCTGTTCGCCTGAGTGCCCACCGCACTGCGACACGACTAACGGCAGCGAATCTTCATGATATGATCAGCAGCGCTACGTTAAATTATTAGCCACCGCTAACGACTATTACTGGAAGTGTTTAGCACCTCAGGCTATTTACTGTTATCACCTGCTCAGTGTGTTTTAAATCAGCTCATTCACCACATTCACCCTTTTAATTGAATTAGAAAAGTAAAGAAGGCTTTTTATTTAGTGTTGTTAACTGATGAGACTCATGTTTTATGGCGTATTTTCAGCCTAATAAACCAAGGCAAAAAATATGCTGCTGTCTAGGACATTCTGTCTCAGTGGAGCTTCTTTATTTAGAGCTTAGGCTAAGTTTAGACATGTAAGCACTTATGTAAATGAATTTAGTCAAGTTTATATCAGAGCACACGCAGGTGCCACCACCTCCACTCTCATCTGTATATTATCTTATGTCTCTCCTATATTGTTCTAGAAAAAGGAACAAGAGGAACAAAACAATTTGATCTCAAATGACCCTACTGCCCTGAAGGGTGAAAATAATGAAAGAGAGAGCAGAATATAGTATCATATTTTCAACAAAATTACACCCTGTGTAAAATAACATATGTCAGTGGTAGCTCCTTTGAATTGCAGAAAGAAGCTTTACTCTTTAATTAAGGTTTAGTGTTGTACTGAAATGCAACATTAGAAGTTAAGCTGAGAGCATTTTTCTCAGACAGTCACTATAGATTCAGATGAGCCCAGGAAACACAGTAATGGACAGAATCAGTTCTCGCCTGTTGTTTTGTCTACTTTTTAATGCTGAATTTAACTGCCTGGACTTGTAGTATGCCTGGACTAAGGCAGCTTCAGTGGAAGTGCAGAGTGCTGTCATAATTTAAATAATATAATATACATTATATTGTTATATATAGTATACACTGTTAATAACTTTTGTAAATAACTTTTTTATTTTTACATCTAAACATTTGCATATGATCCTTTTTTTTTTTCTTTTTCTTTTTTCTTTTGCACTTTTTGTACTTATTCTTCTGCTTTCATTTTTCTGTGTATGTTTTTATTTATGAAAGGGTTTTTTTCCCCCTTTTTTTCAGTCTAACAGTCTAAAGCATCTAGTCATTATCGGCATTGTTCTAGCAACAGTCTGTCCATGTGATTTCTTTCCCCTGCTCATTAAAATGAGGTCTTAATCTGCTTTGCACAGCAAGGCCTAAAGCACAGATCCAATATTTTTGCACATGTACAATATGTAGTCCCGTCAGTTTACATTCACATAAGGTATATCTGACTGTGTTTACATTAAGACACTTTTTTCCCCAGTATCCCTCAGCAGTGTTTAAAACACCACCAAATATGACTCTATATGTCTTTGTTTTAAGAAACATTCTAAACACCACAAATTTATTGGGCCACACTCAAGTCTTGAAGTGTCTTGCAAGTACACAGACAGAGACCTTTGACATGTTTTCTGTTTTTTCTGCCAAGTTCACTGAAGAAGCAACCTCGCAAGCGGGAGGATAAGCTGTTACCGCCTCTGCTGTCGCCGCTCTCCGATGAGCCAGTGGGCCGCCCGCGGAGGAGCAGTGAATCCAGCTCCCTCAGTCAGGACGGAAACACCTCCACTGTCCCAAACAACCTCCCCTCCACCCGCACAATACCTGCCTCCACCTCTTCATCATCGTCATCATCACACAAACACCGCAAAGGAGAGAACAAAGCCTTCTCCCATTCCAAGACCAGCACAGTAAGTCACAGACAGACTTACAGACTGATGGATGGATAGATAGATAGATTGGGATAGATAGATTTTTTTTTTCCCCCTTGCTTGAGGTTTTCACCACATTTCCTGTGTTTTTGCTAAACTAATTACCTTCTTGGAAAGGTTTCAAAATAGCCTTGAAGACAAGAGAATGGCTCCCATGTCCAAAATCAATCCAACTAAATGGTCCTCAAAATGAAAACATTGAGTAGATGCAGAACAGACTGAGAGTGAATGGATCCTTTATGTATTATTCAAGCTGTTAAAGGCTAATTATCATTTTAATGATCTCTTGCTGTTCCAGGAGGAAGACAGTCACAGCAAGCCGTCCAGCGGTTTTCACGGCAATGGTCAGTCGGAGCCAGACCTCTGGCCAAACCCTTCAGTGCTGTCCATGGAGCACATGGAGCCCAGGAGACCTAAACTCACATTTAATAACACGTATGTAACAGTAACAATGTGATTGCTGTGGGTAATGACTGAGTCTTGAACTGTCTTTCGGTCGTATAACAGTTCTACATATTTCAGGTTCATGTTAATGCACACAATGGAATGTTTGTGAAAAACAAACAGATCTTAATCACACTTTATATCATTACAGTGTTCACAATGCAGATTACTACATGCAGGAAGCCAAGAAGTTGAAGCACAAGGCAGATGCTTTGGTAAGTCTATTCATAACACGTCTATGTGCCAGAACAAAACAATAATTGTTATAGAATCACAGTTATTATACTTAACTGAAACTAGAACTCTAAGAAACTAGAACCATAAGAAATATTTTCATAACTTGAAAAAAGTAAACATATAAAAAACATTAAAAAAAAAGTATTTTATTTCATGTAGTTCTCAAGGCAACATTTCTCATTTTCGTTTATTTTAACTTGATGTACTTAAAAACTAAAACTGAAATAAAAATGTATAAAAAAAATATATAAACATTTTAAATGACAAAAATTCTAAAACTAATCTAAAATTAAAATGAAACTGAAAAATAATTCAAAATATTTATAAAAATTATAATCTAAACATCTAAATATGACTAAATATGGTATGAACTACAGAAAAAAGTTATACTTCAGCTTAGAAATTGATCTGATCATTCTCATTGTTATTAGTGGTTATTCTGACTTTTGATTGCAGAATTTAGTTTCCATGATTATTGTAATAAACCTGGAAATATCAGGGAATTTTAAAATTGCTATTTCCTGGCCTTGAAAGTCACAGGTGGTAAATAAAATAAAATAAAATAAAATAATAACAATTATTTAAAAATTCAAGGAAAATTCCAGAAAATGTCTATAGTGAATATAGGTTTTTAGCTTTGTTCTGCTAAAATTGGTCTTTCTCAATGCAGTCTATATAAGGTATTCTAAAAGTAATATGCATGGCTGATAAAATCTTGGTAATTCATTGATCAGAAGATGTGGAAGCCCTAAATTGGCACCTGAGCACTGTGGGTAATCTTTTCTGAACCTCTAGGGTAGACATATGTGAAATTATGACGTCTTTTACTAAGCAGAAAAATCTGCCAAGCCAGAGACTCTATTTAGTTCTCATCCAATCTCAGTGCAGCCTAGGAGAAACAGTGATATTAGCGAGATCTTTAGCAATTTTTCTTTCCAATAGGAAGTTAGCACTCAGCAAGAGCAGATGAAAAATTCCTGTCACACTGCTCTTAACTACACGGACACGTAACCCCTCCGCTACAGAGAGCCATTAGCAAGCTGAGAAAAAGCTCTCTCGGCAGACCTTTTATAATTGAAGACTTTCCAATCTAGGCGAGCAAAAGCCCTTGTGTCTGCCCTTAGCATCCATAAAGCAGGAGCTTTGTTAGAGATTTACAAAACAGACCCCGGACCCTCAATAATTGGATCCAGGCAATTATCTCTGGAGACATTGTCCATTATCGCAAGTTACATCCTCTCTGTCATAAATCGCGATGACGATGTATAGGCCTAGTCATGAATACAAAGTAAAGGGAATTGATTGCCAGCGTTACATGAGCGTAGTGGCAGGCGTGTAATGAATCCCGGGCGTCCGCACGCCTCGTATTGAAGGGCTCTCTTGAAAACAAATGGACTCGGCTCCTGAGGTGCCCGCGGAGGCAAGTGGTCAGTAAATCTATTTTACGCTCCTATGGAGATGAGATATGCTCTTATTGTTTGTGCTTGTCTGCGGAGCTGGATGCAGTTGGGTTTTTGGAGGCAGGCGTTATGTTGTTTAGTGCTATTGATTAGTTTGTGTTTGAGAAACGAGACATGAGAGTTAAAGTTAGCCTTTACGAGCCTATGCCGATAAGTCAGGATGAAAAACATAATCCCTAAATGTAGAGAAAAGCACTTCGTACTACTATACTACACACAAAATAAACTGTTCTGATTCATAAACTTGTCGTGAAGTTGGAAATACACGGCGGTCCGGTGGCCGTAAATCTGCACGTTGCCTCACTCTTGCATTACATCTTCTGACTCATCTTCTTACCTCAGCCTAATGGCTTTATTTCCTCCTCCGATGATATCTGCTGTTCCCTTATCAAAAGCTACTCTCGATGCTGCGCTGAAAGCGCTATTGGGAACGTTCTTTGTTCGACCGGTTGTTGAAGCACGTGTGTCAAACAC
>JAFVLL020022831.1:0-25304 GCA_021397915.2 Tor tambroides | reverse complement strand
GTTTTAATTTACTTAATTGTGGTAATTTATCAGTCATTTATATTTTTAGTTTAATTAATTTAATTTGAATAATTTATGTATGCATTTATTTTTCAGGTTTATTTAAATTTACAAAAATGTGTTTTAATAGTTTTAGTTTATGATAACAACACCGTTGTGAAATAAACCTGATTTATTAATAGAAAAACCCATTAACATCAACATCTTACAGTGTCATTCATGCCGTTTCCTTATTTAGATCAATTTCCAGTTATCTCATTTCCATTAACTGTCAGTTGGAAGGTGGAAAAAGAAAGTGTTACGTAATGATGTTTCTAAGAACTGCAGTGATCAGATGCATCAAGCCTGTGGTATTGTATGCAAGCATCTCACAAAACCACACAACGCTCTGCTCTAAAATATTGGCAAATGGCCTTTTGCAAAATAGATGCAATTTAAAGAAGATAAATGAGTAAAAAAAAAAAAAATCAAAAAAAAAAAATCACATGACTATCTCAAGCAGTTAGAACAGTTACTTCTAACTATTTACTTGGAGGGTGAGGGAAGCTATGTGAAGTATGACTCACGGATACGTGACTCACATTTGGGTATTTGCTTAAGCTACAACAAGGTTGAGTGTTTGCATAAACGTCACTGTACATTCATGCTACCTGCAGTAAACAGCAGCTGTAACCGCCATGCCAATACAAAAGAGTTACAGATCTGTGTCTTTGTGGTTTTGATACAAAAGGTGTGAACTGTACCTGTCTGAGATACAGGAAGAAACTGGAATACTGTCCAGCCTCAGGCAGGTAAGACAGGAAGACTGTGATGCAGATAAGGAGAACCGTGGAGTCCTGGCCCACCTTACGCAAGGACTGTGAACGAAAGAGTCACAGAGAGAACATGAGACGGAGGGAGGAGGACACAGAGAGAATGAGTGGGTAGCAGCACAGCAATATGATTCATTTAATAAGTGACAGACAACATCTTCGCTATTCTTCTTCAAATGCCTGTTGTTGTACAGTAGCTCAGAGTTTGTTTTTGGTTTTTTCCCATCAAAATGGTACTGACACTGGTAGTGATTTGAGGCAATAAGGCAACCAGAGTGGGAACATGCAAAACATTTCAGATGAGAAAATATAAAATATTTTATTCAAATATTAATATTCAAATAATAACCATCATAATTTTATCAATCAAAATTTAACATTAATAATGTAATATATACACACTATTGTTCAAAAGATTGTGGTCGATAATATTTTTTATTTTTAAAAAAGTCTCTTTAATGCTTACCAACTATGTATTTGTTTACAGTATAAACAGTAATATTGTGAATTTTGTTTTTATTTAAATATATTTTAAAATGTCATTTATTGCTTTAATGTCAAAGCTGAATTTTCAGTTGCCATTACTCCAGTCTTCAGTGTCACATCAGAATTCTACATACAATTCTTATTATTATCAATGCTGAAAAGAGTTGTGCTGCTTAATATTTTTGTGGAAACTGTGAAACATTTATTCTTTGATGAATGAAAAAAAAATTGTAAAATAGCATCTATTTGAAATATATACAAATTTTTGTAACATTATAAATGTTTTACTGTCACTTTTGATCAATTTAATACATCCTTGCTGAACTAAATTATTAATTTCTTAAAAAAATAAATATAAATATATAAACACACACACACGTAGTGTTTTCCAAAAAAGTGGGTTTGCTAATTTATTTATAGTTTATTATTTATATTTTATTATTCATATTAAATGAATTGTTAAATTATTAATTATTCATAGCTGTCAATAGAATATTGACTGCTTTCATTGACATCAGTGACTCACTGCAAAGGGGTCTGCCTGCTCCCATGAAATCGGGGCTCCCCATGAAGCTGGTCTCATCTTCTCAGGCAAGGACTCGGGAACCGCTACCAGGATAAAACAGATGTCTAGCAGGGCAATGGCGGTGGCAAGAATCACCACCAGAGTATCTCCATATGCCTCTGACAGATAAGCACCGATCGCTGGGCTCGTCACCAGACTGGCTGCAAAAGTGGCCGATACCTGTGGGAGAGGACCGGAATCTTGAGATTAATCAACTGCGGTGACCGCAAGGGAAATGTTCATCAATGCAATTAACACATGTGTTTCTTATTTGCAGAGCAAAAACAGAAACCGCAGATGGCTGTTAAAACAACAGGAAACCAATATCTGCCAAAGCGCTACAAGAAAAGTAATTGCTGTTGCATGTATGCTGTGAAGTCGGTTACAACACAGCATCAAAAGGAAGTCATGAATCATGTCCTCTGCTCACCAAGCCATATGCTGTGCTCCGTTCGTGCTCCTGGGTGATATCGGCCACATATGCAAAGATCACAGAGAAAGTGACCGCAAACACACCGGACATGGAGATCACTGCAAAGTACCACCTGTAGGATCAGACAGAGAAAATGAGAAGATCACCAGATTTAATTAAGATAAAATTAAGATGATGAACAAATCAATTAAATGGAAAATAACAGCCAATAATAATAATAATAATAATAATAAGTTGTAATAAATAAATAAATAAATAAATAACACAATGACCATGTCACTCACTGTAATGTTAAACTCACAAGTGTGTTGTTATTGTTAACTAAAACTATTAAAATGATCAAAAATAAGAAATACATATAAAATAAAATATATATTAAATATCTATTATATGATATTTTGCATAACAAATATGAAATAAGCAGAAATAAAGATTATTCTACCTGGACACAATGACTTAAAAAAATATCTACAAAACTGTAATTTATTACAACCATCATAATATACTTTATTAACATACATAAACATTAATTAGAATACATTTTTTTAAATGTATTTTTTACATGGGTGTCAAAATGTCATGAAAACAGCCTTAATTTTCTTTATTCAAAATATTTTTTTCCACTTAATTTTTTTACTGAAATTACAACATTTCTTGATGATTTTTGTGAAATTAACTTATTAAACTAATACAGATCTCTGCAGAAGCATCCTGGCTATGTTGCCTATAGAACTGCAACATATTAGCCCTAGATAGGAGTCAAGAAAACAAGCATTTGTTATCTTAAAGTGTAGGTGATTATGTTTTTTATGTGACAGTCAATATGAAGTCTATAGTGAGTGAGTCTTGAGTCATACCATGGGCTTATCTTCATGAGAGGGATGGGAGCGCAGGTGAAGAACACAGTGAGCAGCAGGAAGGACTTCCGGCCCCACACATCTGACAGAGCACCGATTAATGGAGCACTCAGAAAAGACAGCAAGCCCTGAGTGAGTACAAAAGCACATTTACTTTTAAAGTTATGAAAACAACTGCATGACACGACCAGAGCTTGTCAAGATGTGACTAACTTGCTATTTGACAGTAACACTCAGGTCAGGCTGGATCACAGAATCTTGTTTATCAGTCAGATTTAAAAATGGTACATTATGTACCCACACTTCACCATATTTAGGGGCATCACTGCCTAACCAGGGCTTATCATGAATAAACATGGAATTCGAAAGAGCAGCGAGCTTCAATCATGACTCTTATCTCTTCTCACATCAGAAAGGGAGAAGAGGAAAAAGCAGAGTAAAAGTGAACGGCTAGAGTCAACGTCCTACCTTGACACCATGAATAAGTCCGTTCATCAGGAATGTGTGCTGAGGGAATGTCTGATGTAACACCTGAAACGAAAACATAGATTGACCATAAATATATGCTGTAAACAGATAATCTGTTGGCTACAAAATAACCATGAGCTGGTAATTATTCACTAGCTTTAGTCTCTGACAGAACTCATCAAAGAAGCACTGCTACTGGCTAACAATAAGGATTGGGTGATACATCAAAATATATTTGCACAGACTTTGCTTGCAATATAAAAGTATGCAATATCACAATCAATTTAATGCACTTTTAGACTCATTTCAAGATTCCTCCTTCTCTCCTGAGTATAAAACTCAGATAAGCTTTAATAGGCTCTTCTATAAATTATTCAATGAATCATTTAAAAATTGACTGTTTTTTTATTATGTATTGTTATATTGGTGCATACAAATAAACATGATTACATATCTGTCAAATATCAATAAATGAGTTTATGTAGTATACAACTGTAGAAAACTTGCCTAATATTTTACTTCATGCATTAAACATTTTGGTTATACCTGGCAAGAATAACCAAGTTTGATTAAATAGAACAAAAATAATAGATAAATAAATATTTCTGTCTCTTTACTTATTTATTTGCTCTGAAAAGGCTTACATGTTAAATAATGTCAAAATATACAACAATCCATTGCCACATTAAAAATTATTAGTAGGTTTGAAAGATGTCTGTAATGTCAGTGTCACAAGCCAAGTTTGCTGCATGATTCAAAGTCATTTGTTTTTCCAGATAAATGATGAGTGTCATTTGTTACTGCTGTTTTTCTTTGTGAGGGTTACAAAATAACCACCTCGAGTAAAAAACATGTTGTTTTGACTATGCAATGAAATGAGCAACCAATAATAAAAGTACAAGGCAAGACTGTATTAAAACAGAAATGTTACTTGTGCATTCTGAGAGGTGAACTGCTTTTTATTTGAGGCTAAGCACAAGTACCATCATGCACGTATGATGGCAGGTGCAGGCCTCTAACTGGAGCAATGATTCCCACAGCATGATTAATCATTAAACTCACTGTATACAACAGTGTCAATGTTTTACATGTACATGAGTGTACAAAAGAGATCTGTTCTTTTATGACTGGGAAACAAATCAGTTGACCTGTATACAAATTCAAAGACAAAGTCTTCAGTTACAAGAGGTCAAAAAGTTGGAAACATTAAGCAAAAACTTTAAGCGTTAAGGAAAAACACAACATTAAGCTTTACTTATACAGCTGTATGGTCAATTCTTGAATCTGCTAGGGTAAAAGAAAATTAACAAGGCATTTATCAGCTATTTCCTATAACTGCACAGCTAAAACAGACTTAATAAAAGAGAAAACTAACTGGTTATTGATAATTCAATGTTGTTGGTTTGTTGTAAATGACTTCTTATGTATTGTTCTGCAAACATGTTTCTAATTGTATATAGGTCAGATTCATACAATGAGCCAAAACAAAACCTGATACTTTTACTATTAACATCATGGAAATATAAACAGCCTAACAAGCCCATAATGTACCTGTGGGGAAAAAAAACAAAAAACATTTCATCTGAAAAGAGAACCAGAGCTGAGATCTGTGCAATCTAAGAAATGGGAATTTACTGTGTTTCTTCACTTATATTTCAGTTGGTTTAATTTGATATAGCATTTAGATTTTAGGGCACACTGAAGCAGAGTTCGATTACACTGTCTGAAAGAACAAAACTGTGCCTCTCGCTGAGACATAAGACTTGTCAGTGCGGCGTTCAGCTGGAAGAGTTTGTTAGGCTCATTAGTGTCAGAGGCTACTAATCAAATAAAAGGCCAGAGCAAATAGCACTGAGGCGACTTTCGGGCTCAAATGCACCAACTAAATGCAAATCCTCCTCCCACATTAGGAAATGAGGACAATGAAGGGTCAATTTATTCATATACAAGACATTAAGCAACTAGGTAGTGTTTAAATTTCAGCCACTACCAATAACCAGTAATATAACCTAAAAAAAACTGACCACTAGTGAAAATACATTATTACATTATAATTCTTATGTTACCTTATTTTTATATTTTAACGCAATTTCCATTACAAATAATAAGCATAACGTGTTCACATTTTTTTAAGTGACTATTTTAAATTATTTCAAATAATATTATTTCAATTAAAAATATTTCAAAATACTATTTCAGGACTTCAATTTGTTCTCAGACTTTTGTATGCTGTGGCTGATAAATGATATCAAGGATGATATTATAAATCTATATGGTTTTGTGTTTATTCTGCTGAATTAACCACAGAACAGACAGTGGTTAATTCAGCAGAAATGGCAATATTTGCAGACACTGATACGGTTACAGACACACTGTACAGTACATCCCTAAAACAACCCTACAAAACAAACCTGGAAAAATTTGATACCTTAATTTAACAGCAGTAAGATTAAATCTTATATTTTAGTCTCATATTTATACTACCAGGTCAGTAAGTTTGCAGTTATTTATAATGCAACAAAAGATTTCCATTTCTATTTTTCTTTCTTTCTTTTCATTCATCAAAAAATCCTGACAAAAGGCATCATGGTTTGCACAAACATTAAGCAGCACAACTGTTTTCAACACTGATAATAAGGAATATTTCTAAATCAGCATAATGGGTTGATTTCTGAAGGATCATGTGACACTAGAGTAATGGCTGCTGAATATTTTGCTTCGCTATCACACGAACAAATCACATTTTTGAATATATTAAATAATATATTAAAATGAAAAAAAAAAAAAAACTTAGATTACAATTCACAATATATATGAATGCTTTTTACTGTATTTTGATCAAATGCAGCCTTGATGAGACACTTCTTTGAAAATAAAAAAATACTGACTCCAAACTTTTAGATGGTGTATATATGATCAAATATACATTTAAATGCATATTAATATGTACTGAGTTTGTACCGATTGGTCCAGATTTCACTCTAGGGGTTGCTGACTTGTACTGAGAGTCGAACCCAACACCTAACACTGCTTTCAACTCATGCATTATTCAAGAAAAGGAAACTGAAATTCCACTTTGCATGCAGTGTAAATCACAAGGAAACACCAGTTATACTAAAAGCCACGGATCAATTTGAGGCAAAAGGTTTTGCAAATAGCACGTAGTGCAGCATGCTGTGACTGTACTGGATACAGCGTCAACAATAGTATCATGCTGACCGGCATAAAAACAATTGGCACAACGTTAAAGTAAATCACACGTTCAGCTTCATTTACAACCATGTGGCCTGACAAACCCTCCAGTTAGTCGACTAGTCGACTAAACGGTACAGCTCCTACTAGTCGACACTGAAAACAATAGTCGATTACACGAGAGAGAAAAAAAAACATGATGATTTTATCATTCAAATTACTATCATTTTAACGTTACATTTAAAACATTTTAAATAACACGTTAAAATAAAACTTTTGAAAAAGAATACATATCAAAATATTTAAATATATACATTTTTTAAGAGCGTATCTGGGCGGAAACTACATTTTTACCTCAGATCTGGCATGCGTTTTCTTCATGTCAGTTGCGGCGAGCTCAAAATGACCACGCGAAAGACCAGCAAGGTGTGGGATTATTTTTTTTAATTAGAAGGAAATGGACAAGTTTTTTGTAAACTGTGTAATGTCACATTGGCTTACAATAACTGTACTGGAGCAATGCGTAATCATATTCAATACAGGCACGTATGCGTTAGCTTGGAGGCTAGCCAAAGCCAGCAAATGTCAATCATGTCTTACACTACAACCCGCCATCACTGCGGTCCGCGATCCCATCCGAGCCGTCTATTCCTCTAAATGAAGACCCACTTCGGTGGTGGTGCGGGACTTCCAGGCTCTTTTTGAAACTGTCTGCTTGCTTGTAGTTATTTTTCTTCTGCGTTCCTGCCGAGCGCTTTTTTTTTTTTCAAGTGCAGAATCGCCTCTTGTCCCATCTTTTGCCAGACCACATTAACATTTTAAATTCACTGAACATATGCGCATGGTCTGAGTAAGTAAAACGAGCATGGTTTTGTTTTTAGACAATATAGCCAACATGAAGTACATTTTTAAAAGCCGTTTTAATGCTATTCCTTGATAAACTTTCCTATTGTTTTTGACTTTTGTTTTAATATGTTGGCTAACGTTATATGAAAATGAAGAATTCTGTCAGTTTATTGGTTGCATTGCTCCAGCTGATCTGAATAAATAAGCTATGTTTATGTTGGGCGTATGTTCTTCCTTTTTTTTCCTGTTTAACGTTCGCCTAAAATTAAATGATGATAACGCGAGGCAAGCATACGGCATAATCGTGAGCTATTTTTAGCAGAATTCACTGAGGGATTTGACAGTGTGATTCAAAGATTAAGTATTTCAAGTATAGGCGGTTATATAGACACACGCACAGTTTTTTTTCTTTTGCCATTTTTTGGGGGTTTCTAGCTTTTAGACTAGTCGACTAGTCGGATACAAAACTTCCGTTTAAACGACAGTCAAATTAGTCGTAGCGCACATCCCTAGTTTGATGTTGGTCCATTATACTCTGCCGACACAATCAACTAAAACTGAGTGCATCATTCTGCCCTCTCCATTTGATCAGGATTCACTTATTCAGAAATTTGTACAAGGCTCCTCAGATCCGGGCAATGGGAAATGTCACTCCTTGTTATGGATACAAAAAGGAGGAAGGATGAATGCAAACATTCATGGCTCATAATTCACTCTGATCTGAAACTGTGAATGAGGGCAATGAAGCAAAACTGGTTTACCGTAAGCATGGGAGTGGTGAGCAATCCCCAGGCGAAGAACTCCAGGAAGATAACCACCACCGCATGGTAGACACTGGGCTCTCCAATCCCCTGTGGCTAAACAAGGAGGATTTACATTACTAATAATGTTACTACAAACAAACAAAATACAGGGCATATTGTGAACAACACTGATAAAGGAAGCAATAAAGAGGAAGTTTGGACAAGAGAAATTGCAGAAGGCATGATATACACACAAAATATAATACATTTGACATAACAGATGCTTTGTTACCATTTATTATCACTAAATAAACAAGATCACAATAACAGGGTCCAAAGGGCCAAATCCATTATCTCACACTTACTTGCTATTTATCTAGTACACTGCAAAAGCTTTCACTTTAAAAAACAAATACTGAATGTATGTTTCACCCTAAACTAACCCCTAAAAGCCCAAAACTGCCTTGACATATCCTTATTGAAATTATGCAAGCTGAACATCAAGAAAGAGCCATGGCCTGTGTCTGAGCGGCTAACTATGCAAACACAGCATGAATAGCTTGAATGTATTTGTAAAAGCTCTCAATAAAGTTTAGAAGATCAAAATATTAACTGGTGAGTTTGAAGAGCTACTGTCGATACCAAGAGCTATTGTGTCAAATGTTTAAATCGATTTCCAGGAGTCTCAAGCTCATCACTTGTACAATAAGTCAATGATCAGAGAGCTCTTTTATGCACAACTTGTTCATGGTACAATGTAAAACCATCTTACACTCCTGGGAAAACATGTAGTGTGTCCAAATTACATAGGACAGGTCAAAGAAAAAATAGCTACTTTCATAGCAAACATATCATTTAGCCTGGTACAAAATGACCATTCATTTGCTCTTAACTATTACACCTTCAGTTTCCCAAACAGAACTCAGGGGGTTTGTCATGTGAGTTGATAAATCTTTAACTGAAATAGTGATAGCCTATACCTTATCGAATCATAACTATCAAATCAAAGGCTGCGATTTAATTGAAGTGTTGCATTTGGAAATACAAAGTCAGGTGGTTCACTTTATTTACATTTACATAATTTCCAACATTTTTGTGGACAGAAGTTTAGTGCTTTTCAGCAATATTGCACAAAAACAAAAGGACACAAATTTGACATGTTAAAAGCTTCAGGGTTTAAATGTTTGAAAGTGATGATAAGACACGTATATTTTTTGTAACTTGAACCCTGTATTAGACCATGCAAACAATCACAGGTTGCAAACACGGAGTATACCATCAATCAAGAAAGCAACATGAAACACCATGATTTCTGGGTGTAAAACAAAATTTAGTGTTACTTGATAATTAGTTTTAATGCCCTTGTTGCCTTTTCAGACATTTCTAGGTCTAGGGACTTTGAAAAAAATTGTATTGAAGAGTGTTTGCTTAATAGACAATGGTGCCATAGACTACACAGTATATCATGGGAATACATCCTACTTCATCCATTAAAATTTGACAGCCCATTAGCAGCTGTCTTGGCATTTTAAAGCCAACTCGACTTTTTTTAAAAATCAGTTTACAACCAAAACACCATGATAAAACCATAAACACATCATTCTTATAGAGAACACATCAGGTGAACTGTCGGACAGAACATATGTCAAAAAATCTGTCAACGATGGTCACCAAAAAGACTATTTCTCTCACTAATTAATCTCAAGCTTCCAGTTTCGTTTCCAGGTTTGTGCATAAGGTAATTCAAACGATGTCAAAACGCAAGCCATGATCGATGTGGCTGGCTTTCTCGCCAGCTGGCTTGTTGTTTTCACTGTTGGCTGTCTAATGAAACTATTGTCTCTTATAAATTACTGTTCATTATTTTCCGCCCAAGTAAAGAGATACGAATTTACATCACGAAATCACCAGAAGGTTTCTGACAGATTGCAATCGAAATGACACTCAATGTAACGTTAGAGGTGTTACAGCTCATCCTGTAAAAACACTTGCTTAGCTTGCTAGCCCTGACTAGCATATGGCTAACTGCCACAAAGAAATGTTTTACTCACAGTGCCTCCATCTTTAATGATGATTTTCTTGGCTAGAAGAATGCTGCGGTTCAGCCGCTTTTTCTTCTTTTTCTCTCCAGTCATTGTTAACTTATATCCATTCTTGTTTGTGGGAGATAGACCTGCGAGGTGTGGCTAAACATTACAGTTTACCGTTAGCATCCACGCTAAAATATGCGACTTCCTGTCCTCAGTCCTCGCTCTCGGGAATCCGGCCCATGTTTTTCGATGCGGGCTTCTTATTGGTCAATTTCATACGGGAGTGGTTTTCTTCGCGATTTGATTGGCTGAGTATATCGTCCGTGCGAGTAAACCCAAAGTGCTTATTACCATAATCGGGTACACAAAACAAATGAGGAATCCCTGTGTCTTGTAAACTGCTGACTGTTGTGCTGTTTTTATTGTGTTATCCTCACTAACTGACTGGGTTTTGCCAGTAAACAAAAACACTCTGGGATGTTATTTTAGAAAAATAAATGACAGTTCACAATCATTTTGTTGGATCTTTATATTGGATGTCTTCAATGCCAACAGCAAAACTGAAATCATTTGATTTAAATTTCCATAACATAATAAAACTATTTACAATCATGATGTAGGAAGATTTCTAAAACAATATGTGTGTTCTAATTTATTCTAGTTTACAATCTGCAGCATTGACTCACCAGTTTTGACACACCTGTTGTAACCATTTCTCCTCACTAGAGTGATCTCTAGAGTGATTTCTGTACTATCTTTACATTATGAAACATCTGTCTTTATGACACTAACATTTTCAAACAGATTTCTCCTAGAACAATGTAAACTGACTGCTGATAACAGTACATTTACAAAAAAAAATACAATTTATATCTTGCAGCAACTTCAAAAGTTCACTTCACACATGCATGCAAGAACAGCAACGATATTTCCAACATGTTCAAATCTTCTCAAAAACAAACAAACAAAAAAAAATCTCATTGGATTTGATTTAATTGAGAAAGCAGTGATTTTTCATAACTATTTACACCACATACAGTAATTTAACAGAAAACTTGGATTACTCAGAATAATGCATTAAGAGAACAGTTCTCTACAGTTTCTTGTTTGTGTGAAGAATAAAGAGCTATGACAAAAAAAGAACTAAAAAATATTATGAACTAACAAAGTTAATAAAATATTTTGAACTATCAAAGTGTTGTCAAGATTACAAAGAATGCTTAAATAATCCAAAACATAACACAAAGTAATTATGGCTTTTAAGATTTTTAAAAAATCCTTTTGTTTTACAATTGTAATATATAAACAAAATGGGACAACATGCTGCAAGACCACTTACATGAACCCAGCATTTGATTTATTCCTCAAAAGAAAGTGAGAGCTAATATGGTCAGAAATGGGATACTGACTGTTGCTTGAACTGTTGCAGGAAAGACAAACATTTGCATAGATTTTAGAATATGTTCTTTTTGGTGTAACTTAATGTCAAACATCCTCATCTATAAAAGGAATGTCAAGGTCTGAAAATCGTCTCTTGGCCTGATTGCTTGCAGAAACGGAGGCAGCGAGGGATTCTGCGACGTCTTGGCTCTGGATGACACACATGGACTGGACTCCTTCTCGGCGTGAGGCGGAGTGGTTTTGGTTCCGTTCCTCAGCAGGCTGTTTGCTCCCTGTTTTGGGATCACGTGTTGGATCAGGAGGTTTAGCAGGCTTCTCTGGCTTTGAGCTGTTTAAGGCAGTATTTGCTGAAAGAGGTGCTTTGGATTAGCCACTGGGGTCTAAATACATTAACACAAAGTTGTGAATTTTTTTTATAAAAGCAGCAGTGCAAACCCATGGTTAGAGAAACAGCAGGTTAAATAACTGAAGCTCAACAAACAGCTCACCGCAAGAGCAGCGAATCCAAGCCCTCTTTAACGCAGAGCATGCGGGGCGTCCAAGCATAATGTAATTAAAATGTCCTGTACCTCAGTACTGACCTTCCGAGTCCAAACTCACAAGATGGTCTTCTAGTAGACTATCAGAGCTGACTAATGATTCTGAGTCCATGTTCTCAGCATCAGAGCTATCCTGGTCAAACTCGGGCAGTCTGAAGGCCAAATCGTTCCTAAATGACAAACAGAATACATTTTGTACAATAGAGGTGCTAATAATTCTTAACATCAGCACAAATCTAATCTGTGCCCTTGGATAAAAGTTACTGAGGTTTGAACATAAAATCAAAATGTGAAATTATACTACTTCACTGTAAATTAAGCATATTTAAAACCGCACTAGAAGAAAAATAACTATTTTTAAAATAATTTTCTCAGGAGCAAGAATAATTAATGAATGAAAAAATTTAAATGTTAAACATTCATTTCTGAACTCACTTTTCCTTCTTAATGGACTTGATTCTCTCAAGCAGGTTCTTTTCGATTTCAAGGTTAGCTCCGTCCACTGAGGAGGCATCGAAACTTGAATTTGGCCGCTCAAATATCTAATGGAAAATGAGATCATGAAATCATTATAGGTTAGAGCCATGAGGTGCATTTTGCTAACTGTTATACCAAAGGGGCTAACTATTAAGAGTAGAAATGGCACATACATTTAAGCAATGAGGTACTAGAGGCTTTGCTACATTATGAATAGTTAGCCACAATGTGTTGCGAGATGTCTACAGCTGACAGTATTCAGAATAGCACAGTCTTGAGTGGTTTACTGCTTTTATAAAATGGTTACCACATATTATAAGTATTAATTACACAATACTTCAGGTCCATTAAAAAAAAAAAAAAAAAAAAAAACACAATCAGAATAAGTACCATCTTTCCACTAGAAGATTTGATTTCTAACATCTAAACTAAGGTTAACAGTTAGGGGTGCAGCATGGAGATATAATGTATACAGGTAGACAGCTGTTTAGTGTTACTATATTGCATATTTTAGCACAACTGGAAAAGTGGTTTTATAATGGTATTACGTAACTGTAATGCTTTAATACTAATTTTATTTTTCTTGAAGAGTGATATCTTATTTAAACTACCGGTTGGTAAGTTTTGAAAGAAGTCTCTTATATTTACCAAGGCTGAATTTATTTGATCAAAAATACAGTAAAAACATAGAATTTTAAAAGAATAGCATTTATTTAAAATAGACATTACATTACAAATGTATTTACTATCACTGTTGATCAATTTAATGCCTACTTACCGAATAAAAGCACTAATTTTAGAAAAAAAAATCATTTAAATTGTAGTGTCTTTTGCAACCTAGTATGTGAAGCATTTCTTACCGTGTTCTGCCTCCTGAGTTTGAGCTGTTTATTGGCCATAGCTTCCGCATTTTCCAACTCCTGAATTTCTTCCATTTTCTGATTATAGCGCCTTGTTTGCTCATTAATCAGAATCTCCACACAACTGCACATAAATGTTAGCCAATCGATTCATATGTGAGGCAATGTAGTCAAACTAAGTTGGCAAAATGTTGGCCTTTTTACAAAGTGTTGGCCAATTAATAATTAATTAGAAATAATAATTAAATTAGCTGCTTACTTGATTTATGTATTTTTATTGTACCTTTTCCTATTTTACTATCAACCACCAGCACCAAGTCAAACCAGATAAAAAAAAATCTAGTCTTAAATGTAGAGCACAAATAAACCAAAATGATTCTCACAGAGTGGTCTTGTTTATATCTTTCATACTGAGAAGAGGGTCAGAAGAATCTGGGCAGCGTAGAATGCAGGGTGCAAACACGATAGCCAGAGCGTTAGCTGACATTCGATTGTGAGCTTCCTCTTTTGCCACTCTAAATATAAAAAGAAATTAGGCAAGTGGTGAGGCAATACACAGGATGTCTAATATTCACCTTAGTCATGCAATCGTTCCTTACTTCACAAGATGAAAAATAAGCCTTTCGAGAGTAGAGAAGTTTGGGGGAGGTAGTTCATCCAACTTTCGGTAGACAGCTCGCAACCGCTCAGATGCTTCTGGCAGATCTGGAGGGGAAGAAAATGTGTCATTCTATTTAACATATGTGGCATATATGTTTAGCCTTCAAACCCAAAATGGCATGTGGTGAAAAATCTACCTGCAGCATACACAAAGTCATTGTAGAGGCTGTATGTCATAAGTGGGTCGGGTAGCTCCCGTAACCACTGTTTGACCAGGCCGGTGATTGTGTGGATGGGGTAATTGTCAAAACTGACACCCTGCGGATCTGGGGAGATAAACTTTTTAATGCATAAAAGTTAAGCAGCTATTTTAAAGTAAAATAGTTTTCAGTAAACAGTAAGCACATGACACAGGTTGTATAACCCAAAAATGATTACTTGCTGAAAATTAGAATGGATTTTGAGAAATTTAGCATCACTTGCTCCTCAATGGATCCTCTGCAGTGAATGGGTGCCGTCAGAATGAGTCCAAACAACTGATCAAAACACCACAATAATCCACAAGTAATCCACACAACTCCAGTCCATCAATTAAAGTATTGTGAAAAGCTGCATGTTTGTAAGAAACAAATTCAACATTAAGTCCATAATCCATAACAATGCTTTCTCCAGTGAAAAAGACCATCCCTTTGTACTCTTTTTGCATTTAAACGGTGCTTGATCTGTGCATATTTCTCCCCTGATTCAGACAAGATGACATTTTCACTTAACAAAGAAATATTACGGATAGAGGACTTATACTTTAGCCAGAAGCACCGGTCTGAAGTTAAAATACATCTCAATGATGGATTTGTTTCTTACATGCAGCTTTTCACTTCACAAGATGTTAATTGATTGACAGGATTATTATGTTTTCATCAGCTGTTTGGACTCTTATTCTGATGGCACCCATTCACTGCAGAGCATCCATTTGTAATGTAATGATAAATTTACAAAAATCTGTTCCAATTGAGAAACAAACTCATCTACATCTGAATCAATTTTTAGTAATTTTTCAATTTTGAGTGAACTATTCCTTTAAAAAATTAACTTGAAGGAAGTGCCCTTTAATGAGGTGTTAAAGATAAATCAAATCACATCATCACCTTTCTCTAACAAGTGGTGAAGCTCTTTGGCTCGGCAGGCTGAGCCAGACTTGCGGTAGATGCCCTCTGTGTATAGTCCGTTCATTTCAACATGTACCAGCATCTTCTCCATGACGAAGGGTACAGAGTCAGCTGTGCGGACCAGGGCACAGACAGGTACACCAAAGTGGAGGGTCTGCTCACCCTCTTTCTAAATAACGCAAACATGCAAATAAACTGTAACTATATGATCCACCACATCTTTTATTACAAATAGAAATTAAACTTCTGTCACTATCTACACTATCATGTTAGTGAGGTTGAGTAGATGATGGCAAACTCACCTTCCTGTCACAATGACCTGTGCAATTTACAGTTATCTTGCTCAGACACTTCTTATGACATACCATTTTACAAGCTGAAAGAAAAAACACAACATAGAGTAAAGCACCACTGAATCCTTGTCAATTTACAATGTTTAAGGAAAAGGATGGTGGATACTTACAGTTGCACATGAAGGCCTTTTCCATTCCCCATATGTATGAGCTGCACTGGTCACATGATTGCATAATAGTCACCTGGTATGTGCTAAATAAGTGACCCAGTGGGCTGTCAGGCTTACAGACAAAAACAAAAGGTTGTTTTGGAAGAGGTGCAATAAATATCTAACATCATATATTAAAAATATAAATGTGTTTCTGTCATGAAAATAACTTACACATGTATCTCTTTTAGATTTTCTTCTACTCCTCTCTTTAACCTGAAAATTAGACAGATGGGCACATAAATTAAATTCAAGGATAAATGATAACTAGGCACAGTGCATTTGCATGCTGGTTCTACATTTTCTTACACTACCATGTAAAAATGTTGGGCCATATTAAGGAAAAAAAAACTTTTATTTAGCATTAGAGTGATTAAAAGTGACAGCAAATCTGTTTATAATGTTACAAAAGATTTCCATTTCAAATAAATGCTGCTGTTTGATCTTTCTATTCATCAAAGAATATTGAAAAAAAGTATCTTGGTTTCCACAAAAATATTATGCAGTGCAACCATTTTCAAATGTGATAATAATAAGAAATGTTTCTTAAAGTGCCCCTATTATGAATTTTTGAAAATTACCTTTCATGCAGTGTGTAACACAGCTCTAAGTGAATGAAAACATCCTGCAAAGTTTTAAATCTGAAAGTGCACCGTGTATAAAGTTATTGTCTCTCAAAAGAAAGAGTCGACTCTGAATCATTGAAACGAGTCTTTTCAAAACGAATATCAAGCCGTTTCATGTTGACGTCAACATAAAACATTATCATATTGCCCGCCCACTTGTTGCGTCCGCAGACCTGGGAAAAATAGCGGTAAAAATAGCTGTTTCCCCGGTAACGGCTGTACACAAAGCAGGCACTGCGCTCACCATAGCGCTCACAAATGCTGCTTTATCAGGAATTACAGGGATGAAAATGTAATCGACCACTCGGACTAATCACGCAGATAAGCGTCAGGCAAAGGAGGGGTTTGGAAAAATGAATCGTTGAGCGAATCGTTTAGGAGTAGATGTGCAAATAAGGTAAAAATAAATGCATAATCTAAGACAATGAAAGTGTTTTTTGACATTGCATGCATGTCAACCTGTTGTTGGGGACTCCCAAAACCAAAATACGAACCTTTCATAATCCATAATAGGGGCACTTTAAGCACCAAATCAGAATGATTTCTGAAGGATCATGTGACACTTACGACTGAAGTAATGGCTGCTGAAAATTCAGCTTTGCTATCTCAGGGATAACTTTTTAAAACTACATTAAAATAGAATACATTAATATGCATTAAATAAATATTCTATATATATATAAAATAGAATAAATAAATGTATATAATAAATAAATGTAACCTTGGTAAGTATAAGAAACACCTTTCAAAAATATTAGAAAATTAGCAAAACTGGAATTCTGCAGGCCCAGATTCTTTGAGGATCTGGTGATAACTTGCCTTCTCAAAAATATATTATATAGCTTCTGTACAACTTATTAAGTTACCTTACAAGGCTCTGCCTCTAGTCGTTTGAGTTCCCCCCTGATAAATCCATCCAGAACTGACTGAAAAAGGTTTACCACCAGCGGCACCTCAGATGCTTTCTTCAGTCCTGCGAGACTGGCCACCCTTGTCTGGTAACCTGACATTAGAGCCTTATAGCCGATATTGGGATTCTTTTGGGCACAGGAGACAGATCATTTCAAACACTTGCCAAAAAACAGAACTTTTTTATCTACTGCACTTGTGAAACTATGGTGAGATTAAGGCAATAGATGAGTGCAGA
This sequence comes from Tor tambroides, assembly GCA_021397915.2. Classification (NCBI taxonomy): domain Eukaryota; kingdom Metazoa; phylum Chordata; class Actinopteri; order Cypriniformes; family Cyprinidae; genus Tor; species Tor tambroides. Next base: position 7,554 of record JAFVLL020022831.1, on the reverse strand, counting down.
TAAACTTACTGATATGGAGTACATGCTTTTGATGGTGTCTCTGAACTGCGTGGTGGCTAAAAAGAAGATTTTCTCAGTTTCTGAAAGTTCCTTTGTGCGGGTGCTTAGATCGTTCATCTGGATTCAACACCATACCAACAGATTAAGTACTATCAGGAACTCAGGAAACAGCTTTTAACAACTAGGGTGTCAAATCTGCCTTTAGAATTAAAATCAAAATGCCTTTCCAAAAGCAGATGAAGAACATAAACCTCAACACAAACCTGATTTCCCAAGAACTCATCCAAATGGCGAAGTTCATTGCTGTCAGTGATCTCTCTGTCCAGCGAAGCATTCCACTTCTCCTGGACACGAGTAGCTCGGCTGATTTTAATGGTGGGGTTGCGACGGGGTCCAGGAAAAGTGGCTGAGTTCTTGACACGTGGAGAATAGGAGTGAGAGCCACTGGCTTTTGGCCCAAAGAGGTAAATGAGAGAAAAAGATGTACTGAAACATTTACTCACAACTGGTCTACTAAATACATTTATTTATATATTTACTTATTCATTTATATTTATCTAACTCATAAATAAATAAAATAAATTATTAATTTCAATATTTATGACTGAATGAAATGGGTCTGGGAGAATAATTCAACCTAGCTCCTCTTTTTCTGCCAGTGTCTTTGCCATAGTTATATTCCCATCCTGGGGTGTCAGACGCTTCTTAAAATATTTTAGGAATCCCCTCCTACAAGATATAAACAGAAAAAAAAAATATTAAATTGAAATTCAAGCAACACGCTTATATGTATTATAAAATATTAAAAACTGATAAACAACAAAAAAATGCATTACACATCAGCTTTGATATCTCATGCAAAAGCTAGAATAGCAAGGTACCATGCTGATGGAAAAGGATTGATCACCTTTCTGGTGTGCTGGACGGTGCAATTACTTCTTCACTTGTCCTCCTTTTGATACTAATGCACGCATCAGTTTCTAGAGGTGACTGGATCTGAAAGACCACAGCATGTTGAGAGACTCAATAAAAATGATTATCATGAAATTGCAGAAAAAAGAAGTGGTTCACTCATCTAAACTCTGAATGCCTAACAATCACTCCAATCCAAACTACACATAATGATGAGTTTTTAGAGTATACATCACTTTGTTGTTACCCATACTCCCGTCATGCATTCAGATCAGCAAACCAGCCACAGACAGTTCAGGAAAAAGCAAGACAACATTCAAGCGGATACAAAACAACAGTTTAGCTGACAACCATTTAGCGAAGAATGTTTTATAACCATAAATGTTCACTGATAGTGCAGATTGATTGGGTGTATTTCCTCCAATTAGTGCCACCACCAAACTCCCACACTGCATCCCAAGATCCATGTTGACCTTTTTTGCTATGGGTTATGGAATTTTAGCAGTATTTCATATTGCTGTACAAAACGTGCCTTGCTAAACCTGCACAAGGCCTGACAATTATTAGTAAATTAATGAAAATTACTGTTAAATTAGTTGGAAAAGCTCTTCAGAGCCACAGTATCCACCAATGTGAGATCATTCTATGTGGTAAATAAGTGAATAAGAAACTAAAACCTCACAAAACAGATACTGGAGCTGTTAAAGCTTAGAGTCAATTTTGAGGAAGTGAGTGTTACAAAAAATGTAATATAAAATAAAGGCATAGTATACCCAAAAATGAAAATTCTGTCATTAATTACTCACCTTCATGTCATTCTAAACCCATAAGACCTTCGTTCATCTTTCAGTTCATCCATCATGAGTAATTAATGACAGAATTTTCATTTTTGGGTGAACTATCCCTTTACTATAAAATAGAATGTGTTTATGATTACAATTTTCTAGTATATAATGTTATTTAAGACCCAATTAGTACTATAAAAGATGATAAAAATCACTTCTATAATGATACCAATTGTTGAAGCCATACAAACCTCAAAAGCATTGGCCAGTTTTAGGTATATAGAGAGTCAAACATTTAAAATATCTGCAACTCAACAACCACAACATTATTCTTCTTACATCTATTTACTATTTTCTCTCATTATCAGACCTAGCAGCAGCCTCAGTGTGTACGGTGTCAAATGAAACAAAAAAGGTCAGAAACCAGCTTCCAGTCAGAAACATCCAAGAACAGGATCAGCCTGGTTTCCAAAGAGAAGTCTTTGAAACGTTCTACATTGAGCTAATGCTGATTCTCATGGTATGTTAGCTGTTGCGTGCAAAAGCAAGGCCCACAGCAGCTCAAATGGTCCCTCTGTAACTGGGTCAGTCTTTTACCACAGTCTCCAGTTCCATGCGAATACTGGACTGGTTGGGAGTGGAGGGGCTTATGGGAGGAAGGGGAAAACTCCAGAACTCCGTATCGCTTAGATCCATATGATCCCACTTCAGCCCGCTGCGGGGACGTGCTAGCCGTCGCTTGTGTCTGAAGCGCTTACGGTTGTGAAACATAACCTATGATATGTGAACCGGTTTAGATGAGGGGAAAAAAACATAACCTGTACCTGCTGAGCCAGTTATCCATAAACACTGTAAAATAATCAGTACAGCATCTTTGAAATTCTCTCAACATACACTACCATTCAGAGGTTTGCGGTTGGTGAGATTTTTCAAATTTTTTTGGAAGAAGTCTCTTATGCTCACCATGGCTACATTTGATATTATTATAATATAAAATAAATGTTTTCTATTTCAATTTATTTGATGTAATTGATTCCTGTGATGGCAAAACTGTATTACTCAGTCTTCAGAGTCACATGATCTTTCAGAAATCATTCTGATATGCCGATTTGAATAAACATTATTTTATATTATAAAAAAAACCCTTTTGTGCTGCTTAATATTTTTGTGTAAACTATGTATTTTTTCAGGATTCTTTGATGAATAGAAAGTTTAAAAGAACCGCATTTATTTGAAGTAGAAAACTTTTCTAGCATAATAAATGTCTTCAATGTCTCTCCTGATTGATTTAATGAGTTCTTTTAAAAAATCTCACTGAGCCAAAACTTCTGAATAGTAGTGCATATGTTGGTATACATCTGTTTTTGGGGACAAAAAAAATGAAAGTCAAATTTTTTTTGGAGCTCTCACAACATTTTTGATTCAACAGACAGACCATAACTAGTTTTTAAACAGTACCTCATTTCTGGATGATGAGGCTGAGCTGTCCGACTCTGAAGAACTCATTCTTGACACATTATCCAGGGACATGGAAATTCCACATTTCCTATCATATAAGAAATATTAACAAATAAATAAGGAATAATGTACTATCAGCCAGTTATTACTGCCTGAAAAACTTTGATATACATACACAAATATACAGTTTAGTGATTATACAAAAATAATTGAGACATAAGATAAGTCTTTACTGTTTAGTCTTTAATTAAAAAAATGACCAAAAAAAACTCTCACCGTAAACCTGATTTTCTCTGGCTTTTAAGTCGTAGTATCTCAGCACTGACATTCTCCTTATGTGCTGCTTCACTGCTCCTCTCCTTCCATTTCTCAGGCTTCTCCTTCAACCTTGTTGTCCTGTTGTTGCGTTGTAGGTGTACAGCATTTTGAGTTTCATCAGAAGCACTTTGGCTCATGTTCAGTGGAAGCGACACAGGCCGAGGAAGGCCTGCAGGAGATGGTTGTCTTTCTTTATTGTCAGTCTTGCCTTTATCATCTTGAACAGTTCGGTCCTCATTGATGCTGAACTGCTTTTTGATTCTAGTAGGTTGTACTGTGACCTTAGGCTTGGTCTCTGTGTTTGACTGCAGGCTCAGTTCCTCTGTCTTCTTTCGTTCAGGTGTGCGGGATTCATCAGTCAGTGGAGGCTGTGGCTTTGGCTGACTTGGCTTCTTTTCCTCAGTCTTGTTCAAATGGCCCAGCTCTGTCTGAGATCTGAAAGAAAGATCAAAATGACTAATATTGTTTTACCTAGAAGTAAAAAAACACTGAAAGGTAACTTGGACGTACATCTGGGCTTTGAGTTTTTCTCGCTGCTTCAGATATTCAGCTCTCTCCTTGGATCTTCGCCATGCAGTCTGGATCACAATAGCTGCTCTGCATCGGTATGTCTCACGCACATGACGCCATGATCGCTGAGGGATGGGGGAGGAAACATCTGCTCAGGTACATTATGATTTATTGCAGAGTTTCCCAACCAGGTCCACAAACCGTTTGAGGCTTATGACGATTCAAAATTTAAATAAATTACGCAACAATGTATAACAGCATTACATAATATTGGAATATTTCATTGGAACATTTGAGTCTAGCAAAAGATGAGTCTTAAATACTAGGCCTATTGGTTTCTTTACAAAGAAGAGAAAGACTGTACATTTTAAATGCATACACAACTGTTTAAAAGTTTGGAATGGTAAGAGTATTTTAATGTTTTTGAATGAAGTCTCTCATGTTCACTAAGGATGCATTTATTTTATCAAATATACAGTAAAACAGTAATATTGTGAAATATTATTACAATGTAAAATGACTGTTTTCTATTTTAAAATGTAATTTATTCCTGTGAATTTTCAGCAGCCATTTTTCTAGTCTTCAGTGTCACATGATCCTTCAGAAATCATTCTAATATGCTGATTTGGTGCTCAAGAAACATTTCTGATTATTATCAATGTTGAAAACAGTTGTGTCGTTTCATTGTTTTGTGGAAACCATTATACATTTTTTTAGGATTCTTTAATGAAAATAAAGATAAATGGAAAATGGAAATCTTTTGTGACTTTTTGATCAATTTAATGTGTCCTTGTTGAATAAAGTATTAATTAATTAAAAAAAAATTGTGTTATATTAAAGGTGCAGTAGGAGATCTCAGAAAATGCTAACTTTAGCCTGATAGCACTAAAAGCGAACGTCCCACCCTCCCTACAATCGCCGTCCAAAGCCACGCCCCCTGAACACATACGCACACCAGACGACCATTACTACAATACATCATGTGACATTCACTGGTGAGAAAACTTTATAGCACAGTTATTAAAAGTATTACAATACCAGGAAGGAAGATCAGGTTGTTGATGTTTTTCTGCCATTCTCGCTCTGTCTGCACAGCGCGCGTGATCGCACTGATGACGTATCATGTCTGCGCAAACAGGGTGCGCAGAGGTATGCAAATACATATTTGACAGGCAGGTAGGAAAGCCAATTAAAACGCTCGGACCGAGCGTTTTGATTGGACGAACATTTCTTGGTCCTACGCCTTTCACAGAATATATAAATACATATAAATACATTTAGACCACTTAACTTAATGATTGCTATCAGGATGTGAAGAGACTTTCAACTAGCACAACAAAAAAACTTTCTGAAGACAATCACCTATTGCACCTTTAAAATAACACTTTAGTAAAGAGACCAATTCTCACTATTAACTAGTTGCTTATTAGCATGTTTATTATTAATATATTGGCTGTTTATTAGCATTTATAAAGCACACATTCTGCATGACCATATTTTACATCCCTAATCCTACCCAATACCTAAACTTAACAACTACCTTACTAACTATGAATAAGCAGCAAATTAGGAGTTTATTGAGGCAAAAGTCATAGTTAATTGTTTGTTAGTAGCAAGAATTGGACCTTAAAGTGTAACCAAAAATTCTTACTGACCCCAAACTTTTGAAGGTTATATTATTTATCAGATTTATTTAAAGGTTAGAATATTACTTGTGAGACATAGCAAGTAAATGTATCTAGATAGTAGGGTTTTAGCTGACCTTCAGCAGATCATAATTAGAATTGATTTTATTTCAGACAAGGTTATATAAGATTGTGTGAAGTCCCTAGGCAACCCCTGGCCAACCAAACGAACAGTACCTGTATGGTTATAATTCCTTCCCTCTCACGCAAATATTGTTTCCTCATCAAACAGGCACGGAACCATCTCTGCAGGATGATGATACGCCTCATCACTTCTTTATGAAGGGCTTCTTGAAGTATTTGCCTTTCTGACTCTTTCAAGAACACCTGTGCACATATATTGACTGTCAATTATAGAAAGTTGAATCTGAATGACAAAATGCAGATTGTGAGTATTTCTTTAGTGAAGAGTGTAAGTGAAATAAACCTTGGTTCGGCCAATCTGAAAACTAGATCTGGGTAATCCCATTTTGGTCAGCAGGTTGGTGATATCCTGTTCAGGTGTTGATATTTCTTTTGGCAGCAGCACTCTGAACTGATCTGTAAACTCCTGCAGTGACATTGTAAAATAAGACATGTCTGTATTTGCATTCATGGTTCCAAAATGTATTATTTCACCAAAACTAATCTTAAAGGAACAGTTCACTCAAAAATGATAATTTGTTGAATGGTTGCCGTTAAAATGAGAGCATAACACAAGCAAAATGTGTGTCTAATACATGATAACGTTTCCTCCAATGAAAGTCCATCCTCTGTTGTTCTCTTACATCAAAATCCTCCGACATATTTGTTTAGAACTGCTTTGGACTGTTTTCGCTAGTAAACTGTGCTTGATCTGTGTATATTTCTCTCCTGATTCAGACAAGACAACTTTTTCACTGGAGAAAGCAATATAATGGATAGAGGCAGAGGCGTCATGCCCATTCAAAATAAGGAGGCACGTGCCCCCTCAGATTTTTGAGCCAAGTGGATTTTGAATGCAGCTTCTAAAAGACAAAAAAATATCCAAATAATATTTTCTATATTTGATACAATCACACCAGCGTGATTAAATCGTTCAGCGTGTCATATCATCAGCTGCTAAATTCAAATCTGAGTTCGCTGAGCCAGAGACAGACGCGTTTTTACAGCTCTGCGCATTATAACCAATCACACACGATGCTGTTGAGCTTATGAATGCAATGACCAATCAGAGGTGTTCAGATGAGTTATAGCTGAAGTGCAGTTGTTTTCTTCACTCGCTCGCTGACTGAATACCTCTTTCTGGCGAATTCTCTCGTTAGAAACAATAAAGTGCAGATGTGTGTATGAATCTGTAAGCAATATATTCATTTCACAGTGTAAACAGCTTCAGTGATTTTAAAGGGAGTTTTTGAGAGTGCTTGAACTCTGTCAGTGAAAATGTTCTTTGACAATGTAAACGTTCTTTGCTCTCTTTCTGTACAATGAAAGTGTTATGATAAGTAGCCTAACTTACAATGTTTTATTCATATTAACTTTCAATGTTAAATTCACATTAAATATAAAGTTAGTCGTATTAAAATTATGTTATGGCATGACGCTCATATCTGTTACTTAAGTAAACAGACAGGGTTTTATGCATAGTTAATAGATTACATTATTATACTTAAGTAAACCGGTTTTTATGCATAGTTACATTATTATACTTAAGTAAACAGACAGGCTTTTATGCATAGTTAATAGAATACATTATTAGGTTACTTTGGTTACTTTCGTCCACTATAGATCAACTAATTCTATAAAGGTGAGAATCAAGATATTTCATGATATAGTTAATGTGTTTGAGAATGTTTCAAATAAAAAGGAAAAAAAAAAAAAAATATAAGAACATAAGTGCTATTGTGGCTGCTGTGTGTCACATGATG
>JAFVLL020022830.1:0-11667 GCA_021397915.2 Tor tambroides | reverse complement strand
GGCAAAATGAATGTTTGTAAATGTATACTGATATTTCCTACTGACACACTACAGCAAAAGATAGAAATAACTGACTTAAAACCATTTTTTAGCTGCTGAAAATACTACTAGCCTAAAACTTTTGCACAGTTCTGTATATGGACTGAGATGGTTCAAAGTACTGTTAGAAATAAAATTCTGCATTAAGATCATTCTAGTGATCATCTTTGAATAATTTGGAAATATTATATTCCATAATTATTTTAAAAACTAATGGTAGGCAATTGATAAGAACATGTTTTGTTCTGTGTCTCAAGAATAAGTGGTTAATATTTTCAGAACCAAAAATAACTGAATTGACCTATCGGTAAGCCCCGCCCCCCTTAGTTACTGTTGCTCCCTCGGACAAACAAACGGAGTTGCTAACTGTGTTACAATGACAGCTGCAGTGTGAAAACCTTGTCCCACCTTGTCCTACGATTAAATTAATGTACATTTAACCAGTTTAATATGGAGAGGCACTGAAATGAGAGGCACTGAAATGTAGACCTTCGTTTATGTGTTTTTGCCCTACACTGTACAAGACGCGAGAACAGTCCGCTATTTAGGTTTGTGCGTTAGCATGGACTCACTAACTTTAACGTTAGCTAGTTTTAGCATGAGATACCTTGCTAAAGCACAAGATAACATTAACGTTCTGCTTGAGCAGATGAAAATTGTAACTTAATGAGTGTATGACAAACAGAAAATGAACGTTTTTGTCTTCATTTGTATTGGGGTTAAATACTTAGGGACATTTTGCTCTGTTTTCTTTGGATTCAGGAAACGTAATAAAATAAATTATATTGCCCATCCTCTCAGGATACATGGAATCAGTGTTACAAGTGCCCCAGGCACATTGTTTTTCCATTTTTGAAGCATAAACCCCATAAAACCGATGCGAGCTTCGGATCTTCCAATGTTTCTCTATGGTGCTGAAACCTAAAGATGTCCGAGTTCCACTCCCAGTGCAACTGATACTCGACTGCCATTGGCTAGTCTACGTTCGAGGTGAGGGGCTTACCGATAGGTCAATTGTATGGGTAGGGGAAAGAAATTGTTGAACAGTACATCAAAACCACTGGTGCCTCCCTTCAGTTATTTCAGCAGGAGGACCCATAAAATGAACAAAAGCTTTTAAAGCTTTTTAACACAGATACAGCAACGCCAGGACGCACTGTGGTAGTTTAAGCCAGCTGCAGCACAAATAGTCCTATACTCGTGGCTAAAAACAGCTTTGAATGAACATATAAGCTACATCTTTCCTCATTATTAGTCAGGGCCCCGACTGCACATTTCTCCCTCTCCCGGTCACACGAACAAAACAGAAAGAGATTATGGATCCCACTGCCACATCAGCTTCTTTTCCTCCTTCGTAAATTCACACACTTTTATTCCCTCATTGTGTCTAGAGAGAGAGCCAGTCAGCTAAAGTCAGCCATAAGCAGCGAAAAAGGGGTTACAGGTACAGCAAGAATTCATACAAACAGCTCGTCCTAAAGGACCGTGTCTATGCATCGTATTTCCCCCAGATATAAATCTTCCTCTAGCACAACCCTCTTTTTTCCCCTCCTAATCTTGTCATCTTGGATATGGCGAGAGGAATGGATAAGATCATTTTTATAATTTAAAAGTGCAAGGCTTATAATTAGTTTTAAAGGAGAGGAATATGTGACCCAGTTCATTTTAAGATTAAAGTGCACTGGACAGTTTATGAAGCAGAAAGAAAAAAATAGCTGTATTAATCAGGCAAAGTGCAGCAGTGAGGCATGTCAGTCTCAGAGTCCCACATTTCCTTGTCTGGAGATGTTCCAGAGGCTTCAGAGAAATACGGGGCTCTGTTTATTTATTTACAGCCCCGCATATATGACAGCGATTTAGCTGCTCTTGTGCCGCGGATGTGAGCGTAAAGTTAAAAGTCGGTATGAGGGACGGTATGATTTATATTCCCAGAGCCCATTACCTGAGTCCCCTGGCAGCGTTTTACAGTGACGGTGACGTCCTTTAAACACCATTTACACTGGCCCCCCAAAAAACGTGTGCAAAGCAGTCCCTATGGTACACAGATGCTTCCTGCCCGTCAGGCACATCGTCAAAGGGTTTGCTGGAAGACAAGTAGATTAATTATAAAAGGGATCCTGTGCAAAAAAATGCCATCAGCATTCAGAACAAGCAACCTTTTTGTACCTCTTCTGCAGCATGGCCTTGTTTTAATCAATGCTGCTGTCACAAGACCTGGAGGCTGGAAATATATGAATGGCCATCTCTTCATTATCATCATGAAAACAAATGGTATCAATATCGCATCTAATAATGTTTCTGGACTGGTTAAAGGTGGCCTAAAAAAGCTAGAGGGGGTTATCTGAATGTAGTCTATCACTCTAATAATTCACAGTCTGTCTCGCAGTAGGAAGTCTGATAGGAGTGTTAGCATTTGCAGTTCATCTCCTTTCAGGGAAGTCTTCCAGAACATGTGGGATTTAAGGTGTGAAGCCTATAGGGCTGGGTAAAAATAACCGTTTTCCCAATTGATTTAAGTATTTTGATATGGAATCTCAAAATCCCAAGACTGATTTTTTACTATTGCTTGCTATTTTCAGTGGCTGCTTGAACATTTCTTTGTATAGCTCTGCCCGTTACTCAAAACTACACTGTTTGGGTCATGTTGGTAACTTTTTAAGTTAATATTTTCTAAATTTAACCAAGTTAGAAAACTATCTGTGTCAATTAAGAAACAATGGCAAAAAAAATCTGGTGGATTTAGGAGGGTCTGATGCAGGTGGTATCTGGGTGGGCTGGCAGTTTCTGCTCTGCAGATTGAAGCCCGGACTAACAAGTTCTGTCAGAGACGTCAGAGTAGGAGTAATGGACATGCTGTTTTCACAAGGTCGGCCCCACCATGAGGCCAGACAACCTTGAAGATAAGAACAAATCCTTTAGCGACGAACGGCCACCCACCCCATCAAGCAGGGGCTATACGGTACAATACAAAGAGAATCGATACCAGGCAAGGGATGGAGTAATGGCTCTCCAGGGCATGGACCAAATCTGCACCAAACCTCTAAATAGCAGACGAAAAACGAAAGGGAAAAGAAAGAAAGTCATATTGCAGAGGACTTCTAAATGCTTCATTTAGCAGCATTGGCTGGACGCTTCCACAACAGTCAATGAAACGCCGGGCAGGAGTCCACCACCCTGTTCTCATCTGCGCTCTCTCCGGTCATTCATACCCATCCTTCAATTCCCACAATCCCTCCCCTCATTTCTCTCTTCTGTTCCACATATGCACCACAGCCTTTATCTTGACTACGCCACCATCTCAATGAAGCAGGAGAGCAGCCTGCAAAATCAGCCTGGCACCCTTGAATGACTCTTCTGGCGAATCATTGATTTTGTAATTCTCATGGTTTCCCTGGCAAAGCTCCCAGTTTAAAGCAATCATCACTGGCTTTTAGTGAGGGAACCTAGGAGGCGGTACAGAGCCATGCGGCTTAGCGCACTTTACTGCAGTGACTAATGATTCAGGAATAACGCGGGCCTCTGACAATCCCGAACCCACAGAGGACATCAGACAGACAGCCGCTTCTGAAGAGCCTGCAGGCGGACTCGGGTGATGCAAGTCTATGTATGGCTTCTATGTCTTCCAGAAAGAGAGGGTGGCATGCGTAGTGACATTTCAATGGATGGGAATGTGTGAGGGAGTTGTGGATGTGTACGTGCGAGGCATTTTTTGCCACTTAAAAAAGAATAGTTCACCCAAAAATGAAAGTTGTGTCATCATTTATTCGCTTTTCCAGTGTTTTGGTTTGGAAAAAGTTGTCATTATTCACCGTTAATCTAGCCCTCTAGTGAGCTGTTAACCACTGTGACCAGATTCATTGAGTCAGTAAGTATGTTTACATGCACTTAAAGTTAACAGTGCACGTTAAGTCCTGAAATTGTACCAATAAAGTGCTTGCAAAGTTGTAGTTTCATCCAGCATATATATGTTAATTGGACTACGGTTGGCCTTGTTGTTGTGTGCTGGCTCTGAAAGAAAGAGGAGATGTAATGCGTAACGCATCCCTCAGATATTTGAGACTGTAGCTTGACCACACAAGCTACACTGTACTAAATTATAACTGTGCTTGTAAATGTACTATAAATAGTTGAACTTGAGAAACTGATTTTGTTGGATTTGTGAATGAATCATTTAGACTGTTTTTTTTAATCAATGAAATAAAGAAAAATGAAAATATCTAAAAAGAATGAAAAAAAAAAAAACAGTAACACTTTAGTACAGGGACCAATTCTCGCTATTAACTAGTTGCTTATTAGCATGCCTATTATTAACTTATTGGCTGTTTATTAGTACTTATAAAGCACATGACCATATTCTACCTAATCCTACCCAATACCTAAACTTAACAACTACCTTACTAAATATTAACAGGCAGCAAATTAGATGTTCATTGAGGCAAAAGTCATAATTAATGGTTTGTTAACAGTGAGAATTGGACCTTAAAGTGTGACCAAAAATTTTATGACATAATTTATTTAAAATACATTTATTTCATACTAATCATACCTCAAATCCATTAACATATTTATTGACACAGGCCTATCAATTAAGACTTACTGATATAAAAATTATTAATAAACATTATTTGAAGTATTTCTTTATTGCACAATGCACATTTCTTAATATTAAGCCAACTATGTGTTTTAATGTCACTACTGATGAGGATTATATGATATTTGAATAATATCAGTCTTTACAGTAAATGCAAGATATTTAAAGTGTACCTGTAGTATACTTGCAATAGTTCAACTTTAGACTTCAGTGTATCTTTAGTTGGACTTCATCACTACTTCCACACAACTTGTTCCAATTTAGCAGACTTTAAGTGTACCAGTTTATTATACTAAAAGTACAAGTTGCAGGGTATTTTTATTAAGTACATAATTATGTAAATGTATTTATAGTATAAATAGAATGAAATAAATGTATTTCAAATACATTTTAGTATATTTTTTCACTAGGGTCGGCACAAACTGGGCATTGTTACTTCTCTCATGAATGTGAATAACAACTTAAATTTCATTCTGTTCCTCAAAGTTATCATATGGCTTCAGAAGTCTTAATCTACCATTCAAAAGTTTGGGGGTTTAAAATGATATTAATGTTTTTGAAAGACGTCTCTTATGTTCACCAGGACTGCATTTATTCAATCAAAAATACAGTAAAAACAGAATATTGTGAAATATTATTACAATTTAAAAAAAATTAATAAATGTATTTATTAATTTATGAATAAATAATACACTGGTATATTCTAATACACTAATGTATTATTCTAATACACTAATGTAAATATTCTAATACACTGGTTTGGTGCTAGTAGTGCTTAATATTTTTGTGGAAACTACAATAATTTTTTTCAGGATTGTTTGGCGAATTAAAAGTTTAGTGTAACAATGTGAAAGTCTTTCCTGTGACTTTTGATCAATTTAATGCATCCCAGCTGATTAAAATATTCATTTAATTCAAAAAAATTACTCCAAACTTTTTAAATATTGTAAGGTCTGTTTTGGGTTTTGTTTCATGTTCTTGTTTTCATGTCTTTTATTTTGAAGTTTAGTTATGGTTCCTGTTTGTGTCATGCTTCCCTTGCCCTCATGTCTCTTTGCTATTGGTTCCCTTGTTCAATGTGTCATGTTCTGATTGGTTGTCTTTAGTCATGTCTCTTGGTTCCCATTGGTTTGTTCTTGTCATGTGACCCTCACTGTTTGTTATAAGTAGCCTTGTCTTTGCCTTTGGTTCTGGTCGTGTATTAATGTTGTTACCTGCTGTCGGTGAGTCTAGTCTGTTCATGCCATGCCACGCCACACCTGTTTTATGTCAAGTTAAGTCTGTTTCAAGTCAAGTCTCTTTGGATTATGTTTGGATTTTGGATTTCACGTTGTAAATAAACTGCACTTGGGTTCATCACTACGCTCGCCTTCAGTGGACTCTTTACAGAATACACGACCAAGAAATGAACCCAGCAGTTAAAGCACCTCCTCTACTGCTCCCGACAAGGTAACCGGGCCATTGAGGACTATGTTGAGGACTTTTGTGGACTCTGCCATTTAGTGGATTTTAATGACGTTTCATTGAAGGACATTTTTAGGGTGGGTTTAAATGAACCCATTCGTTCACAGCTACCTGGAGGGAAAATAAACTGGTCTCTGGAACAATACATTGATCATGCTCTGCTGTTGTGCGGCTCATCATATACTGTGGGTTTGCGGATGAGAATTTAATTTCAGTACCGTCCACACCAGAGCATTTTCACGTCCCGACCTTCATGTCAGGAGTTGTTCATGTCACGCCTGCCACGCCAGAGCCTGCTAACGTCATGTCTGCCACGCCATAGCCTAACGTCATGTCTGCCATTCCAGAGCCTGCTAACGTCATGTCTGCTACGCCAAAGCCTGCTAACGTCATGTCTGCTACCCCAGGACCTGCTCAAATGCCAGTTAAGTCAAAGTTTACTCCTGTCATGTATACCAAGTCACAGCCTGATCACATCATGTCTGCTAACATCATGTCTGCTACCCCAGGTCCTGCTCACATCATGCTGGCTACTGAAGAGATTCTTCACAACATGGCTGCCATTCAAGAGCTTCGTGGCAAGATGGCTGCCACTCAAGAGTCTCTTCGGAAGATGGCCGCCGTTTTAGAGTCTCATCACGTCTCAGCTGATCTTCCAGAGTCTCGTAACATGGCCACCATTTCAGAGTCTGCTCACGTCATGCCTGCCACGCCAGAGTCTGCTCACGTCATGCCTGCCACGCCAGAGTCTGCTCACGTCATGCCTGCCACGCCAGAGTCTGCTCACGTCATGCCTGCCACGCCAGAGTCTATGGGGCCTGCCCATGTCATGGCCGCCACGCCTGAGCCTCATCGCAAGATGGCCGCCACGCCTGATTCCCCGGCCAAGATGGCCGCCACGCCTGAGCCTCATCGCAAGATGGCCACCACGCCAGAGCCTCAACGCAATATGGCCGCCACGCCTGATTCCCCGGCCAAGATGGCCGCCACGCCTGAGTCCCCGGCCAAGATGGCCGCCACGTCAGAGCCTTGTCACGTCACGGCTGTCACCAAAAATTCCCCTAAGGATTTTTTTTGGGGGGGGGGCTATAGTACCCAAGCTCCTGCGGATGTGGAGCTTGGGCCAGGACTGATCGCCAGTGTGATGGACCCATCACTGATGTCGGTGAACAGCTGGCATCCCCAGGGCCTCAGCACTGGCTGTCACAGAGACTGTTCCCCTGACCTCAGTGCTTCCTGTTATGGCGGTCGCCATTTTGAGTGTGTGGGCTGCACACTGTGCTCCTGAGGCCTCTCCTGTCCACGAGTCTGCTCCTGAGGCCTCTCCTGTCCCACAGTCTGCACTCTGGGGGCCTCTCCTGTCCATGAATCTGCTCCAGTGCCTCCAGGAGTGGCTGGCTTCCGCTGCAGAACCTCCAGAGGAGGCGGCGTCCACTGCAGAACCTCCCGAGGTGGTGGTGGCGCCCACCTATGAGCTCACAGTCTGTCCTGTCACGGCCACGGAGGCCGTCCATGAACTCACGGTCTGTCCTGTCACGGCCACGGAGGCCATTCCTGAACTCACGGCCTGTCCTGTCATGGCCACGGAGGCCCCTGCTCTGCCTGCTCCGCCATGGCTCCCTGCCCTACCTGCTCTGCCATGGCTCCCTGCCCTACCTGCTCCGCCATGGCTCTCTGCTCTGCCATTGCCCCATGCTCCAGGCCCGCCTTTGCTCCACGCTTCAGGTCCTGTTCCCCTTCACGGGCCTGGTCCTCCATCCCTTCCCCAGTTCCACCTCCGCTCCACCACCCTCCTGGACTGTTTGGGTTTTGTTTGGGTTGGGTGTTTTTTTAGGAGCGTCAGGAGCCGCCCTTAGAGAGATCTGTAAGATCTGTTTTGGGTTTTGTTTCATGTTCTTGTTTTCATGTCTTTTATTTTGAAGTTTAGTTATGGTTCCTGTTTGTGTCATGCTTCCCTTGCCCTCATGTCTCTTTGCTATTGGTTCCCTTGTTCAATGTGTCATGTTCTGATTGGTTGTCTTTAGTCATGTGTCTTGGTTCCCATTGGTTTGTTCTTGTCATGTGACCCTCACTGTTTGTTATAAGTAGCCTTGTCTTTGCCTTTGGTTCTGGTCGTGTATTAATGTTGTTACCTGCTGTCGGTGAGTCTAGTCTGTTCATGCCATGCCACGCCACACCTGTTTCATGTCAAGCCTGTTTCATGTCAAGTCTGTTTCAAGTCAAGTCTGTTTGGATTATGTTTGGATTTTGGATTTCATGTTGTAAATAAACTGCACTTGGGTTCATCACTACGCTCGCCTTCAGTGGACTCTTTACAAATATAATGCATAATATAGAGTATGATTCATTCAAGAAGTACATTAATGGTGCTGCTAAGGTGCTTTGAGTAATTTTGAAGCTTGACAGCTCCCCTTCACTTCAGTAATACAAAAAGTAATACAGGTTTGAAACAATGTGAAGGTAAGTAAATGATGACAGAATTTACATTTTTAGATGAACTATACCTTTAATGAATAAAATAAGGGTGTGTAATCAGATCAGTCAACAGGTGCTGAGGAGACATTTGGTTGATGGATCGGAGGAGGACTATGAACTCCCTCAGGGGTAAAAACATGAGACTCTCTGAACCTCAGTGGGGTCAGTCAGTGAAGTGTCACAGCCCAACACACCAACCCGATCACTTTATGAGATGAGAGAGAGCTTATGTTGCCCTGATGGAGCCATTAAACATCCTCTTTTAAACTCTGCAGAGAAACACAAGCAAACACTGTGCAACACACACACAGGAAGACTCACTGTCATGCCAATGACCCGCTCTACCTGCCAGACGGCCCTAGTACCAGCCACTCTAGTTTAAGAGCCCAAGGTCCGCCCATATTCAGAGCTGGAGAGGAGAGGGGAGCTGGCACTGTCCAAGAACCATTAATAATTACGCAGTATAAGAGGGAAAAGAAGCCCACAGTGCACACACACACTCCAAAATACACACAGATAACCACAGCACTCTGCTTTATACACACACACAAACTCACAAAACACACATGCCGTCTCACACCCTGCGAGCGACAGATAGAGTCTCCCTCATTCATCATCGAGGCCAGGCAGAGGCCGCACACTTTGTTGGATGGGTGAGGTGATTTTTTTCTAGGGCCAGAGGAGAGAAAACATCATTCTCGTCATTTGCGCCACCTACAAAACAAGTGGCAGACTCTGTCGCCACAGATACTGCGCCGCACTGACTTCCACCTGCAGATAAAAGTGCAAGAAACACGATAAAAAGCAAAAACAAGATTGAAAGACCTGCTGCTTTGCTTCAAACATCCCCATAATCTTTGCTGAATGCTAAGGTCCTCTGCAATGTACATAACACACAAGACAAAAGAAGAGTGCAGGACCCGTCCTTGATAAGTTTTCAATGGCTCTATGGTTGCAGAATAACAATACAGAGCTTACTGTGCATAAAAACCTTCCGCAAGCCTTAATAAATAGCCATTCAGCTTCAGGTTTGTTTAAAGTAATGATTACTGCATCACTGCTAAGAGGTCAAGGCTTGACTGGCTAGCACAGTTTTATAGGCCCTGCTGGTGAATGGCATAAATACACCATTTAGACACAAGCACCTTTCTCCATTCAAAAACCAGCTACATTTTTTATCTAAAAACTAAAACTAACAAAGCTGCAAATAATAATTAATAGTAATTATTAATAATTAATTACTATTAATAATTATTATTAATTATTATTAATCACTAATTACTGTAATTTGTATGGACTGTTTAATGTGTTAAAAATAATTAACACAATGAATGCAATTAATGAGGTAGTGTGATCATTTATAGTTTATTGTTAAACTTAAAAGAAAATGAATGGTAAAAATTATATATTTTTAAATCATTAAAGTTTTATATTTAAAATTATTTTAAATTTAGAAATTTTGCAAATTATTTTTTAATATAACTACTCTTCAATACTTTCAGGTCAGCAAGAAAATAATACAGCCTTAGTGCGTTTAAGAGACTTTTTTTCAGAAATAATTAAAAAAAAAAATTAAGTTTTAGAATTATAGAGTGTATATCCATATATTGTGGGTGTGGGTGGGTGAGTGGGTGTAGATTTATATTTAAAGTACATTTACCTGTGCCCAATTTGTCGCACTTACAGCTCAGGTAATTGGCTTAAAAACAATTGTGTCCATAGCTGGGTGCCCATGAGCAAAGATGGCAGATTTCCAGCTGCATTCTACTAGAAATCCTTGCTGAGCAGTTGCCATTAAATAAATGGGAATGCTAACCGAAAACTTTGTCCAGGTATTACAGACCTCCTGCGGTTGAAGCTCTTCTCACATGAGATCTGGCAGAATCAAGGCAATAGGTAACAAAAGATCTCATTCATCAAGAGAAAAAGCTTGTCTTTTACAGAAAGTTTCACCCAAAACAGAGCATGACTTGTGACTCAGTTGTGAGCATTCGTCAGTGGCAGACACCTCCAGAACACGGAGAGTAATCTATTCCCAGCCACCAGATGCATCTGGAAGTGTGTTGACCTCACTCATAATTAATCTGCCAGGAACGGCAGGTTTAGGCTGGCTGACGTTGGGGAAGCGTGAGAGAGACGCACACACACTCACACAATCAGTGGAGGCCATCGCATTGTCTCATTGCACAAGTAGTGAAGCACACCCGCAATGAGCCAATCAGGCGCCTGAAACAAAAGAGAAACAGATGAATAATGACTCGCAGCTGATGAAACAGAGCTCAGGTGACTGGATCCATCCGGTTGGAAAAAACATCTCCTGAGGGATGAAAGCATAACGGGTCCATTTTTGGAACATTGCTTATAGGGCGTATGGTAGGATAGAGGGGCAAAGACAAGCAAAAATCACAGGTAGGGTATGCCAGGACAAAAAACATATTGATGAATATAGTTACAACAGTTGAATTCAATTATCGGCTGATGAAAACAACATTCCCAGTACACATGGTGCTCTCTGTCTTTCTCTTTATAATGACGATCAAATTAAATTGTGGAGTATGGATTTCCCAGTGGCAGTGGATCGATGCCTGGTCTGGTCACCATGACAAAACCATTCAAACGCCAAATGTTTGATGGTCACACATATGCTAGCAGACCAGCAGGTCAGTACGGACAAAGCAAAACTGCATAAACACTCGGTAGAAACCCTGCGTCAGCCTTAATGTGTTTGTTTGTTCATACTGGTGCCCCTGTGCATGTACAGTATCAGCCAAAGGTTTGAACGCATCGACTTTTTCATCATAACTTTTTTTCTACATTTTGGAAAATTAGTGTATATTAGGGATATAACAGTACACGTATCTGTACCGAAAATTTTCAGTACTGGTCTTTCGGTTCGGTACGCATGTGCACCATTGTTTTAACCCCTGCACGAGTGGAACTTTATTGAAAACTTCCAGTTTTACATATTGTTGTTCTTGAAAAGAAACTGAGTCTCATCTTTCAAATTATGTAATTTTTTCAGCAAATTCAAACAATCAATGCCATTTTGGTGGTCTTTTTTATGAGGCGTGACAGATCGCTAACGCATCAGTTCAAAC
>JAFVLL020022829.1:0-14562 GCA_021397915.2 Tor tambroides | reverse complement strand
CCCATAACACACGATGTACTCGTTACATCATAAGAAGACATCATTTTTTCCCCCCGCCTGGCGAGGCTTACCCGTTCGATGTCCTGAGTCTCGATCTCCCATCGGAGTCTGCGAGAGCCCACCCAGTTCCGGGTTTTCTTTTCTCCCTACCCGCCCGGCAAGGTTTACCTGTCTGACACCGTGTAGTATTGATCTCGTGTCAGACGCCGGCAAGAGTTCTCCCGGCTGGGCTTCTATACTTGCCGCCCGCAAGTGAGGCTCATCCATTCGATGCCGTGAGTACTGTACTCCCGTCGGATGTCGCGAGAGCCTCGTCGGACGTCCCAAACTCTTTTTATCTGCCAAGCCGATAGGACCCACTCGTCCGACATCGGAGTATTGAGCTCTAGTCGGAGGCTTCATGGGCCCTCTCTGTCCTCTGATTAGCAGGGGCTGACGGCCAGTAGGGCCCGTACGCCAACTCCGTGAACTATCCCACTGCAGGGAACTCGGGTTCTCCTGGTCAGGGCCTCAACCACGCTGCTCCTCCATCGGCAGGCAGGGCTCACCCGTTCCAACGCGATGAGCACACCGTTGAGTTTCGGTTTTAGCCCTCCCCGACCGGTCGCCCCAAACCACGCAGTTCATACCAGCGGCTGGTGGGGTCTACCCATGCATGTCAAACCGCTCCCTCAGAGCACGTAGGCTCCCCCGCCCCGCCATACAGGCTACTCCTCGAAACTAGCTCCTGCCAGATCTCAAGTGCATATTTTGTGGGGGATCTTAGGCTGGCGGCTGTCCAACACTCAATTTCTTTTGGGGGGCACTCTGGGTTCGGGCCATTCCCGAGCTTGGAGCCCTTCCCCAGGACAGCACGCCAACAACACATTACTATACTCGCCAAATACGCATTACATTACTCATGCTAAATATATGTAAGTGTGAACTCGTGAAATGATGTTTTATTAACAAAGTTCGGGAGGAGCACGTCAGATACTTAGCCTAATTAAACACAAGTGGTACGCAATCAAGTTAATCAATACACGGATATAAATACAGCTGACATACCTCTACTCATTTGACGGTTAATCAGCATCCCTCCACCACCCCTTCTCCACCAATATCACTAGAGTTCTCACCATACTATGGGGGTACTCTGGGTTCGGGCCATTCCCTAGCTCGGAGCCCCTCCCCAGGACAGCACACCGACAACGCATTACTATAATCGCCAAATACGCATTGTTACTCGTGCTAAATATATGTAAGTGTGAACTCGTGAACCTTGTATAAAAGAGGTTCTGTGGCTACAGAGTACAACATACCAGACAAAGGACAACCTTGTCTTACATCTCTTTTCAATTTAAAAGGAGCACTTAAGCCACCGTTAACCTTAATAACACTTTCAGTATCATTGTATAAAACCTTAATTTTATCCACAAAATCTTTTGTAAAACCAAAAACTTCCAGAGTGTTTAAAAGATATTGGTGTTATACCCAATGGCCTTCTCCTGATCTGAAGAGATTAGGCCTCCATCAAACTCTTTCATTTTTGCAAGGTCAAAGATATCATGAATAAATTATTTGTTTGATCAGAGTGAATCACTTGCACTAGAACCATGTTTTCCATCTCCGTAACTTTCATTAACCTATCTATGTTCTTAGTCACATTTCTTGTATACTGTTGGCTAAACTGTTTAATTTGGGCCTTTCTATAGTCCCACCACTGTTGTAATGAGTTAAAGTTGACTTTATATTTCTAAAATCCTTACATAAATATTCAAAGATATCTTTAAAATCTTTATCACTCAAAAGAGCATTATTAAAATGCCAATATGCACTCCTTGGTTTCACAGAGCTCAAAAACAAGGAACATTGAACAATACAGTGGTCAGAAAAAGAAAATGGAGTAATACAACATCTTCTTAAAACATTAATCTGATGTTTAAATCTATCTAACCTTGCCAACGACACAACCTTATTGCGAATATGAGTCCATGTATACCGTCTACTATTCCCATGAAAGATCCTCCAAATATCACTAAGCTCATGGGTTTTAATAAGTTGTATAAGCCTCTTACGTGACAACATGTGAGGTTCAAGATGGTTTCTATCAATATCTTGTTCGGTACAATTAAAATTGCCACCAAGAATTAAATAATCATTATTAATACATTTTTGCAAAGCTAAACAATGTATCTAAAAAAAAAAAACAACAACAAAAAAAACAATTCTATCTGTAGTTGCAATTGGAGCATATACACATATGAAGACAAAAACCTAATTTTCAAAAGCCGCTCTAATCTTTAAAATTCTTCCTTTTAAAATCTCATCCACTTCATACGAGACGGGTGAAATTTTTAGAAAAAAGAACAGCAACTCCTGCACTAAGTGAATTATTATGACTCAAGAAAGAGAGCCCATTCCATTCCATGGCCCAAAGAGCTGATTTTTTTTACATCACTGTGTCTCTTGTAATAAAACAACATCAATACTTCATTGTTTAATTAACTCAAATGTCTCTGAACGTTTTTTTGCAATCCCTTGCACCATTGACATTCAGGGATGCAATATTGATGTTACTCATGCTTGAAAGAATAAACTACAAAAAAACAAAAAAAAACAACAACAAAAAAAAAACACCCCATACAAGCATGGAGATCAACATTTTAAACACCATCATTGTTGTTTAATTCTATGCTAAATCTTCTCACAATTTTCTTCAGTCGATATACCTCTCTGTCAGTAAAACACCCCTCGCTCATTAAATTCCCTGATCTTTCCACCAACAACTGACTATCAGGGGAAAAAAATTCAACATTTACATTCTGCTTATTTTTGTAATCTTCAGAAAGTGTTTAATGTTATGCACATCATAACTAATAATTTGATACTCAGCCTGAGAATGCACACTACTAGAGTCAGATGAATCTTCATCACTTTCTTCCTCCTCATTCACCACCTCATTTGTCTCAACTTTTTTTGCCAACTTCAAAACAATTAATCATCTTTTGTTTTCTTCCTTTTTAAAGGCACTTTGAAAGACTGTGAATCCACTATTTCTGTAAGAATTGCATCAGGAACTTTTATTAACTCCAAAGTAGTGCAGAGTTATTTGCTGATAAATGCCAAAATAAAAAATGCTTACATAACTTACAAAATATGTTTGTTACGTGTTTGTGCTGTGTCATGTGTTTCCGTCTGTCTTTTTTCTTGTTTACTTTCACTTTCTTAGCTACTGGTCATTGGTCCTGTCACCTGTCAATCTTCATTAGCCGCTGATGTCACCCATTATGCCGTTTCCAATCGGACAAGACCACCCCAGATAAAAGTGCACGCCAGACCACCCGCAAGTCCCCATGTTGTTGCTGTTTTGTGCTCATCATTTTGTTGCTACCTGTTTAATTATTGTATCCCCTTTTGTTTGTGTTCCTTGCCCTACGTGTACATCTGCCTCTGATACATATTTTTTGATATCATATTTGATGATCTTTTCATGATAATATTCATGTTTTTGTAGGGGAATGGAGGAGACATTGTTAGCCAAAGCACACAGATAAGAACCTGTTTAAGTATAAAGGCAAGAACACTGGGTTGTTGTGCGGAACCAAACCATTTTATGACATTACTTCCTGGAAGTGTAAGCCTTAAAAGCCATTAACACCACTATTCTTTTCCCCAGAACACGTGAGATACAGAGGACAAAAGTGATCCTAAATGATGTGTGGCGCAACATGCAGGACCACTCATTGGGTCGACCAATGAAAGTAAGTGAACAGAGTAAAAACAGAGCAAATGAGAAGAGAAGCAGAAAACTCAGCTCTGAGTAGTTGGCTTTTACCATTGGGATGTCCTTCTTGCTGTAAAACAGGATGGCCACCAGCACAGTTAATCTTATTTCAAACAATCATAAAAAAGACTAGAACTATACCTATAATTCTGTGAATGACAGAAACTCTACAGCTTTTAACACACATTTACTTTTCTCAGTGTTAGACCAATATCCTACTGGACACTGCTTGCAGTTATTTGAATCTGTAATAAGTCATGTTAGAGACTATAATCTTCTAGAATCTTCAAAACAATACAGAACAACAAAGAGAAGCAGAAAAAGAAAGAAACAGTTTGCACGGGGGAGAGTTGGATGAGGGAGAGGACTGGTTGGACCAGGGAGAGGACAAGGTGGACTAGGGAGAGAAGCAGTTGGACTAGGACTGTCTGGTTTGGTTCAGCTACAACGGACTACAACAGACAGTCAGGACTGCTGAGAGGATTATTGGTTCCCCACACACTTTAAATATAGTGCAAAGCCTCTACTTCAGCAACAACAGCAGCTTAAAAAAGCTGATAAGAATTATTTTAATTACTGATAATTGAGAAATAGCTAATTTCAATCTTAATGAATAATTCCAAGTCTTTCAACTACATGGCCATGCACAATAAAAAAGGCACTCTCTGGATTGGTTTTGTTAAAAAAAAAAAAATAAACAAAAAAAAAATACAGAACAACACAGAGAAGCAGAAAAAGAAAGAAAATCTTTAGATGAAGGAGAAGAGTATTTGGACCAGTTGGAACAGTCATCAAGAGTCAACAGCAGACAGTCAGGACTGCTGCTTTGTACCTTCTGCCCAACCTCCAAGATCTTTACATCTCCAGAGTGAGGAAAAGTGCTAAGAAAATCATTGTAGACCCCTCACACCCAGGCTGCGTCCGAAATGGCATACTCAATGAGTAGGTACTTAATTTCAATAAGTACTTACTTAACGAGCGCTAAAAGAGTACGTACTCTACAGCCAAATCTAGTTGAGTATGAATGCAATCCGCCATGTTTACGTTATCATGTGATCTATGACGTTATAACAAGCGCAACAACTTAAAAGATATGAGTGACAGGTTTCATTCAGGTTTAAATCTGTAAATATTTTGATGTTTCTTGTTGAATACAAGTCTCGTTTCATCCCTCAGGCTTATAAATAACAAAAACAACAACAACAAAAATGCAATTTTTGATGCATTATGATCATATGAATATTATGATTATTCAAAGATATTTAACCTTGTCATTGTGCTTTTTTTCTGTGTATGTAATCTCATACTTTGATGTACGCAAACCCATTATATTTGTTATCCTTTTTTTTCTTTTTGTCATTATGATTGTTTATTGTTAAAGATACAACCATCTTTCCCTGATCTTGTATGCAATTATAAGTTGTGCAATAAATAAAAAACAAGAAAAAAAAAAAAGATAAAAGGGAGAGGTGCACTAACACCTCATAGCATCAGTAACTCGACAACCCTACCTAGTACTGTTTTCCTCAGCCTTTGCAGTGTTTGCAATGTCTGCATAAAGGAGATGTAGTGCAGCTGCTCGAAGATCTCGCCTTTGGACAAGACTGTATATGTTATACTGTATATGTTATAACATATGTAAGTATTACTATTTAAAAAAGGTGATTACCCCAGAACACATTACTAGCTATTACCAACACTACACTAATAATGATAAATGCTGATCAGTAATTAATTATATTAATATTGCATATTAATGATTTATATATATATATATATATATATATATATATATATATTTCTTTTACTGAAAATTGTTTTAGTAAAACAAGCAAAATGTAATTTTTGTCATATGCCATAATTATGCATGAATATACACTAGACATATGCAGCCAAAGTGAATACATCTCAATTTTCATTCAAGCAACAAATTAATGCATAAGTTAATGAAATAATTATATTTTGTTTACTGACAACAACAGGAAACATGAATAAATGAGTGAAAGAATGAATAAAAGTAACAAATCACAATAAACAGATACATATACAAGTCAACAACACGTAAAACAAAGCTTTATTCAAACTTATTGTTCTAACAATTATGTATTTACAGGAGGTGAACCCACATCCTACTGCCATCTCAACACAAATGTGTCAATTCTGCTGCTGACCACTGTGTTCACCTTCACCTGTCTTTGCTGTCCAGCATCACCTCTCTCAATGCTGCTGTGAGGCTGGAATCTGATCATGGATGGGAAAGGGACATTGAGGCTGTCCTTGCCTGAGTGCACAGAGAGGTTGAGGAAGACCATGAAGACACCCCCCTGAGCCACACAATCTTGAGGCAAGAGCAGGAGAACATGTGTGGGATAAACTGGCTATCGCTGTGTCTGCCCCAAACATTTGTGTGCCTGCTCTCCATGAGCATGTTACCTGTAAAACATTTAAACAGAGTAAAACCTGAAACTTTGAAGCTTCTGAAAATTGGGCTCCATTGACTGATGTTGTATGAACAGAAACCAGCAGGACAAACTTGACCAAAATCACATTCTCAATGACTTTTGGTCTTTCTCTAGATGTTTTTGCTGGCTCTGGGCTCACTGAAGATGAAGAGACCACAGCAGCATCCGGCTCAGATGAGGCAGTAAGGGCAGGTGGAGTGATGGAGCGTCTCATCCATGACACTGGACCATTTCCAGGATGCTGCTGTGGACTCTCCATCCTCACTGCACACAGCAGTCTGTGGACATTTCAGATCCTGCAAAAATGCACAAGCATAATACAAAAGCAGTCATTTTAACAACACAATGTCATTTGATTTCTGTAACAAAATGATCTTACTTTATATTTTTGTTTCAGGTTTTCCCCCTTTTTTCTCACAAATGCTGCCATCACCTTTCCTTGCAGGTCCTGCTCCACAACAGAAGATCTGCATCAAATGCACACGAATCACGAATCAGAAAATTGCTATAATAACTCAAAAATAATAAATAATAATAAATTAATTTCAGTGGTATACTCACTGAGAGCTTTTGATGGCAGGATTCCTTCATCAGTCACTCACAGGCACTGGATAAACACAAGTGTCTCCTCTGTACCTGTAACATCCAGACAAGATTCAGTCACCTCTGTGATTTATGTGCTCAATACTGCATTTACATGTTGAGGTAGTTGCTGATGTGTTACGGTAACTCATTTTATATCCAACATAAATACTCCTCAGTTTATCAACAGAATAACAGACAAATAAAAGAGATAACTTACATTTAGTAACTTCATGTAGATGTGTTTATATTTACATTACTTACATTCATGTAAAGCAGTGTTGACAAAAGTGAATTCTACATAATAGCACAAATACATCACTCACTCAGATATCGATTTCATGTCTATTAGATGTGCTCATATGCAATTCTTTTAGAGCATTTTTCTGTCACAAATCAAAAATAGACATTTAGCAATCGTCTTTAAAGATCTATATGGTTTCTGTAAATTCACTCTGGTGACGTACGTGTGCTTACTGGAGCTCCGCTGTTCGCTATAAATAATAAAACGTGTTTTTACCGCAAAATTGCAAATATACTGTACTGTTTAGCGTTTACACATTAAACATTTCAACAGTTTGCTCTACAGTAGTTCAACAAATGCGATTTTGGTTTCTAATACTCAAATTTGTGAACAGCTTTGTCACTGTTCTCCATCACGTTCGATGATGACGTATCCTCTCCCGTGGGCTTCTGGGATTGAAAAGCGTCCATCGGAAGTGTCCATATAGTAGGGAAGTATGCCATTTTGGACGCAGCCCCAGTCACATTTTTTTAAAACTCTAAACACAATTAGCACAACGTCCATCTGTTGTGACGGTACCATTAATGCAATTCATGTTGTTTTCACACAATATCCAGGCAATTAACTCGCTTTCATTTTCTTTTCAGACAAGTTTGCCCCATACCAAAATCATGGATCTTTATCTTTTTTTTTTTTTTTTTTTAACAAATGCTTATACACAGCATGACAGAAAAAGACCTAATGTTCCAAACTTTAAATATAGTGTAAAGCCTCTACTTCTGCAACAACAGAGGTGATAAGAATTATTTTAAGTACTGGTAATTGAGAAATAGCTGGTTCCAATCTTAATTAATAATTCCAAGTCTTTCCATTGCATGGACAATTCAGTAAAGAGGCACTCTCTGGATTGGTTTTGTTCAAAACAATACAGAACAACACAGAGAAGCAGAAAAGAAAGAAAATGTCTGGCAAGGGAGAGTTGGACAAGGGAGAGGATAAGGTGGACTAGGGAGAGGAGTAGTTGGACCAGGACTGTCTGGTTTGGTTCAGCTACCAAATCAGACATCAAGAGACTACAAATGACAGTCAAAACTTCTGAGAGGATTATTGGCTAAACCTCCAAGATCTTTACATCTCCAGAATGAGGAAGAGGGCTAAGAAAATAATTTTGGATACCACACACCCAGCCCACTCTTTCTTCAAACTGTTGCCTTCTGGTCGGTGCTACAGAGCACAGATCACCAGAACAGCCAGGCACAAGATCTTTTTTTTTTTTTTTTTTTTTTTTTTTATAGCAGGCTACTTTCAGTCTGAACAATTAAAACTTTCATAGCTATACACTGTCCATCATAACTGATACATTTATACATAGAAAACTGAAAATTGTCCATTTGTAAACTGCACACTTGTAAACAACATATCTGTACATTAATTTAAAAAATTATATAATAATAATAATAATTCAGTCATCTGAACTCTTAATTTTTTGTGTGTGAATGTGCAGATTCATTTTAGTTAGTGAAGGGGTCATCAGTACTTTATGGAATGTAAAAGAAAAGTGACAAAACATACAGCCCTTTGCTTTTTGCCCCTACCTCTCATTCTCCCTTGTCAGAAAGTCAGAAAGAGCTTTATTGCCAAGTATGTTTGCACACACAAGGACTTGGCGACAGGAGCTTCCAGTGCAGAAGAAAGTACAGACAGTGCAAACACACATGATAGTGCAGACATACATAGGGATTATAAATCTAATATAAAAAAGACAGAAAATTAAATAATGCACTATATAAAGAAGTAGAAATATAGAGAGAAAAAAAACGTAATTGTTTAAATGAATGTGCAGATATGTTATTTACAAGTGTGTAGTTTACAAATGTACAATTTTTGAATACTATGTATAAATGTGTCAGTTGTGTTGGACTATGTATAGTTATGAATGCTTTACAGTTTTTCTCAATTGCTAACACACTATAACTGATTCATTTGGCAGAATTCTCCAAACTATTCATACAGTTCTTGAAACAAAGACACGTTTCTCAAAACTTTTAACACTTTTCACCTGCTTTCACACAATGTCCAATTTGCTCAGTTTTTTCTGCAAAACTCTACACAAGAAGGGCATCATTTTGCACAGGTTTAACCATGTTCTCATTTAGAAAACACAAACACATAATATAACTACCTCAAGAATCACAAAATGAACACAAATAGCACACATTTATCCATATGTGAAAATTAAGTAGCAAAACTGATGACACACCAGTCAGAATTTCAGGATGATATGAACAAGAGCACAGGTGATTGTGTTTTGGAAAATGAATCCTGGTAGTGGGAGAAAAAGAGGAATAGGAGGAGAAAAGTAAAATGAAGGGGACGAGGTCAAAGGTCATTTGTTGCTGATGAAATATAAAGCACTATAGTGGAGTATGTTCTTGTACATGGAATGACCATAAGGAAAGCTGGCCTGTAGGCTCACACGGTTTTTACACTACTTACACATTACAATTACAGAACATAGTAGCAGTACTTCAGATGAGGGAACTTTCACTATTCTTTGTATCGTAAATACTGTAGCGCACACCCGCAAACTGTTGAATTGATTTGTATAGCCAAGTACTTCTTACATGTATTTGTGCAGAACTGAGAGACAACTGTCTAGGGGAGGCAGAGAATGTCTTTTGTCAGAAGACTAAGAAACTGCTGTACAGTATAACAACACTGTACCAATACTGTAATGCAGCTTGGCAGAGGATGCAGTATGTATGTATTTATTTATTTATTTGTTTGTTTATTGCTGTACAGTAACTGACAGTATATTCCAATGTGTTTACTGTATATTCAGTTGTTTGGTTTTTGCTCTTTTCTCTTCTAGTGCTTTTCATCTACTGTAAGATAACTTTACAGTAGTGTAGTGAAAGTAACCGTTTCTTAATGTTTATTGCTGAATTTTACTGTATCTCCACCCCTCTCTTTATGCCGTATACTGTAACAGACATTGACTAGCAAAAGGATTCCTATTTCCTAAAAGGAGGTTTTTGTAAGAGTGTTTTGAATTGATCTCACTAGTGTTCTCTAGTCAGGAAAATAGTCTGTGTATTTGACAGCTTTGTGTATCATCTGAGGCCAAATATTAGATTCTGACAATAGAGAATGTGTTTTTGACTAAATTGTTTGACTTTGACCTGGAAGTTTGAAGTTTGCACAATTGGGTGTGTAGTTTTGCGACTGTGTTTGTAGTTGTGAGAAAATGGTGAATTGTTTTGTGAATTGTGTGTTAGCAATCGAGAAAAACTGTAATACTGTAATGCAACTTGGCAGAGGATGCTGAATTTATTTATGTATTTATTTACTTACAGTAACTGACAGTATATTTCAATGTGTGTTTACTGTATATTCTGTTGTTTGGTTTTTGAACTTTTCTCTTCCAGTGCTTTTCATCTACTGTAAGGTCACTTTACAGTAGTGTAATGAAAGTAAACTTTTTACTGTATCTGCACCCCTCTATTTATGCTCCATACTGTAACAGACATTGAGTTGCAAAATGTTTCCTGTTTCCCAAAAAGAGGATTTTGTGTTTTAAATTGATATCACTAGTGTTCCCTAGGCAGGAAAATAGTCTGTGTATTTGACAGGTTTGTGTGTCATCTGAGGCCAAAGTTTGAGTCTGACTAAAGAGAATGTGTTTTTGAATAAAATGTTTGACTTTGACCTGGAAGTCTGAAGTTTGCACAAGTTGGTGTGTAGTTTTGAGATTGTGTTTATAGTTGTAAGAAAATGGTGAATTGTTTCATGAATTGCGTGTTAGCAATCAAGAAAAACTGTGATTGTTCAGGCTGAATATAACCTGTGGGGAAAAAAAAACAAACAAAAAACTGTTCTTGTGTCTGGCTGTTCCAGGTGTCAGTGCTCTGTAGTGCAGACCAGAAGGCAACAGTTCGAAAAGAGAGTGGGCAGGGTGTGTGGGGTCCAAAGTGATTTTCTTAGCACTTTTCCTCACTCTGGAGATGTAAAGATTTTGGAGGTTGGGCAGGGGGCACCAATAATCCTCTCAGCAGTCCTGACTATGGGGAAAGCTTGTGAAAAAAGAAAATTTAAGCATTTTAGAAACCTGTTAATTGACTGAACATTGTGTGAAAACAACATGAATTGTGTTAATGGTATGGTCACAACAGACAGATGTTGTGCTAATCGTATTAAGTGTTTTGAAAATGTGACTACAGATTGGACAAAGGGATGTTAGCAATAGAAAAAAAAATGTTGTTGTTGTTGTTTAAATGGATCTAATATTATTTGTTCTATACAAGTTCAACTGAAACATGACAAGTAATGCAGATTTTGTAATGCCATTAATTCTTAGCATTTTGACATTCTGTGTACTATGATTGACTATATGTTCCTTTTGGAAAGAAAATTAGTGCTAATGTTTTGACCGAATGACTCGATTTTGAATCGGGTTTGCTGTGTTTTCATAGAGTATGTGTAGAAAAAGTTATTCAGCATTTTGAAATGTAGAGTTTGTATTTATTGTACAAAGTATAGTTTTGGACAGAAAATCAACTATTTGGCTAATTGTCTGATGTTGGTGTGTTGCTGTGTTAAAAGTTTAGAAAAAGTACTTTAAATATTGGTAAACGCTTGTTAGCAATTGAGAAAAAAAAAACATTCATACTGTACCTATACACTGTCCATCACAACTGACGCACTTATACATAGAATCCGAAAATTGTGCATTTGTATACTACACACTTGTAAATAACATATAGGTACATTCGTTTAAACAGTTATTTTTATTATTATTATTATTATTTTATTTTTTATATATATATATATTGCTACTTCTGTATATAGAGCATTATTTAATTCTTAGTTTTTCTTATATTAGTGTTGTACATGTATGTCTGCACTATCATGTATGTTTGCACTATGTCCATACTTTCTTCTGTACTGGACGCTCCTGTCCTCAAGTCAAATTCTTTGCATGTGTAAATGTACTTGGTAATAAAGCTCTTTCTGACTTTCTGATAAGTGAGAAGGAGAGGTAGGGGCAAAAGTCAAAGGGCTGTATGGGTTTTTTTTTTTCACTGACAGCAATTTCATTTAGCCAATTAATCCTTTACTGCAGCAATTCTGTCTCTTTTCTTTTACATTCCATAAAGTACTGATGACTCCTTCACTATGCAGTACACATACTATCTAAAATGAATTCACACCATTCACACACACAAAGAGAGATCAGTTGACTGAATTATTATTATTATTATTATTATTATTAGTGTTTTATATATATATATATATATATATATATATATATAATTTTTATTTATTTATTTTATTTTTGTATATATATATATTTTTTAATGGATTTCATATTGTATGTTCTATGCAGGTACAACTGAAACATGACAAGTAATGCAGTTTTTGTAATGGCATTAATCGTTAGTATTTTGACAGTCTATGCTATAACTGACCATATGTTCCTGTTGGATAGAAAACTAGTGCAAATATTTTGACCAAATGACTCGATTCTGAATCGGGTTTGCTGTTTGATACAGTTAATGTCAGTGTTGGGGAAAGTTACTTTTAAAAGTAATGCATTACAATATTGCGTTACTGTCAAAAAAGTAACTAATTATGTTACATAAGTTACTTTTTATGGAAAGTAATGCATTACATTACTTTTGAGTTACTTTTTAAATCTGGGCAGGGCTTGCTTGTTTGTTTTAAATATAAAAATATAGTTATTTTACAAATGTAAAAGCCCTAAAAGTGAAATGAATATGCATCAGGCTGAAGGAAATGTAAATTCATGTCTGTACAGTAGAGAGTGCAGCTCAAACAAATTGCATGAAGAATATGCAGGAGAAGAAAGTTCAACACTATTCAGCAATAACAAAAATGAAACACAAATGTGCCATTTTTGCTTAGTATGGTTGAATTGGATCATCGAAGGTCAGAAGCAAAGACATTGGTTAATGAAATGGAATTAAATACATAAATGATATTTATCTTATTTAACATTTAATTACTGCAGGTTTGTATAATATTCTCAATTTGCATTTGAATGTTTTTTTTTGTTTGTTTTTGTTTTTTCCATTTTGAGGAATACTGAATCTGCTTTGTGCAGGTGAGATGAGTAAATCTGTGTTCATATTTAGTCTAGAACTACAGTAAGCATCATGTTCACACAGTACACACAACACCTCTGCACTTACTCCTGATTTCTCTCAACATGGCAACACGAGAGCTGTCAGAAAAGACATGGGAAACAAAGTAACTGGCGTTACTTATTTGAAAAAGTAACTCAGGTATGTCCTTCTAAATTAAAAAGTTATGCATTACTTTACTAGTTACATAAAAAGGTAATATGATTACATAACTCACGTTACTTATTGTAATGTGTTACCCCCAACACTGGTTAGGATATGTAGAAAAATGTAT
This sequence comes from Tor tambroides, assembly GCA_021397915.2. NCBI lineage: Eukaryota > Metazoa > Chordata > Actinopteri > Cypriniformes > Cyprinidae > Tor > Tor tambroides. The sequence continues at coordinate 1,070 of JAFVLL020022829.1, read as the reverse complement.
ATAGCATTTTGAAATGTAGAGTTTGTATTTCTTTGACAAAATGTGGTTTTGGCCAGAAAATTAACTATTTGGCTAATTTTGTGATGTAGGTGTGTTGCTGTGTTAAGAGTTTAGAAAAAGCTCTTTAAATATTGATAAATGCTTGTTAGCAATTGAACCCCCCCCCAAAAAAACAACTGTAATTGTTGTATACATTATTAATACATTAAATATATTATTAAATACATTATTAAAACTATGGCTCCTTTTCTCTGCACTCAAAACCACATGCACACAAGATGCAAACATTACTCATCTCTTGCAAAAACAAAAACATCTTTAAAAACTATTTTAACCCTTATAAAAATGTCTCTAAGTTACGTATGTAACCCTAGTTCCTCGAAGGAACGAGACGCTGCATCCGAAAACGCTTTGGGAACGCCTTCAGCGTTATCGGCTCTGAATCTCATGTGTAATCAGTCCAATGGAAGGACGTGACATCACGGGCGGGGTGACGTAATCGACCAGGAAGCATAAAAGCACGTGCGTTGTGACCGACTTCAGCTTCTAGGAATTAAGCAAGCCCAGGTAGGGATGCCGGAAGTATGGCCTCGGGACGCAGCATCTCGTTCCTTCGAGGAACTAGGGTTACATACGTAACCTAGAGACGTTCCTCTTCAGGAACTCGAGCTGCGTCCGAAAACGCTTTGGGAACGAGATGCCCACGCCGCCAGACTTGCAAATCCCTGCCTAGTGTGGAAGAGCACAGCTATGGCAAGAGAACAGAAGAGCCCGGAGCAGCTTGGAGATCTAGGTCATAGAACCTGACAAAAGTGAGGGGCGTGGACCACCCAGCAGCGTTGCAGATATCCTGCATAGGCACACCTGCCAAAAGGGCCTTGGAGGCCGCCATACTCCTAGTTGAGTGAGCCTTGACCCCCAAAGGCGAGAGGAGATCAGAGGACTCATAGGCAGTCGTGATGGCATCCACTATCTAACGACTTAAGGTCTGCTTAGTAGCAGGCAGACCTCTCTTGGGGGGACCGTAGCATACAAATAATTGGTCCGCCCTTCTCCACGGGGCAGCTCTG